>VMDR010023134.1:0-15797 GCA_007922815.1 Macrotus californicus | reverse complement strand
AAGCCTTTGCCTTTCATTACTTTGAATATTTTATGCCATTCCCCTCTGGCTTGTAGTGTTTCTGTTGAGAAATCAGCTGATCGCATTATTGGATCTCCCTTTATGTTACTAGCTGTTTCTCCCTTGCTGCCTTTAAGGTTCTCTTTTTGTCTTTAAATTTTGTCATTTTATTTATGATGTGTCTTGGAGTGGACCCCTTTGGGTTCATCTTGATTGGGACCCTCTGAACTTCCTGGACTTAAGTGACTTATTCCCTTACCAAGTCAGGGAAGTTTTCTGTCATTACTGTTCCAACAAGTTTTTTTTTTTCCCTTGCTGCTTTTCTTCTCTGTCTGGTATTTCTGTGTTGTACATATTATTATGTTTCATGTTGTCCTGCAGCTCCCTTAATCTTCATTCTTTTTGAGTCTTTTTAATTTTCTTGCTCTGTCTTGTGTTTCTTTTTCTACCTTTTCTTCCAATTCACTGATTCGATCCTCTGCTTCATCTAGTCTGTTTTTAATGCCTTCTAGTGTATTCTTCATTTCCTTCTGACTCTTATTCATAGTTATTCATAGTTTGTCCATTTTCATGCTGATGTAGTTCCCACTAAGGTCCTTGTAGCTCCCATAGTGTTCTTTGTAGTTCTTGTTGACTACCTTGAGCATCCTTATAACCATTATTTTGAACTCTGTCTGATAGATTGCTTGCCTCAATTTCATTTAGCACTCTTTCTGTGGATTTCTCCTTTCCTTTTGATTGGGGTTGTTTCGTTGTCTCCCCATTTTAGTTGACTCTCTTTGTTTCTACACCTCAGATTCCTCTGTTTGACTGCCTGTTTTCATGGGTTAGCCCTCTGTGGTAGGAGACTTCTTTGATCTCCTGAGCCGGATGCTCTTGGGATGAGCTTTATGCCATTTATGTGGGCTCTCTTGTTGTAATTGGGTTGTTCTTCGGTGGGTCCTTCCCTCTTGCTGGCTCATGGTAGGTAACGCTGCCCGTCATGTCTTTTATGCTGTTGTACAGGTGCTGCTAGAATAAAACAAAAATACTGAGGAAACAAAACCCACACCTGCAAAAACTAACCCCCCTACAACCACACTATCAACAACAAATGAGCAAATATTAATAAAGTTGGAACGAGATTAAGACGATTACAAGAAAGGAAAAACAAGTATGAGATGACTAATGGAAAGAAAAAAAATTTTAGAGTGTAGAGGGAGGAGAGAGAGAGTAGGCAATAGAATCAAGTTGAAGAAAAAAATGAAAATTTACAACATAAAAAAGGGAGGGAAGAAAGCCAAATGGAGTAAGAAAGGAAAGAGTATAACACAAGGCTTAAAAAAAAAGAACTAGAAAAATAGGCACAGAATTGAAGACATACAACTGCCATAGCAATATCAATGAAAAATGAGCAAAGATTAGTAAAGGTGGAAAGAGCATAGAAGGGAAAAAGGAAGAAAAGAAGATGAGATATCGAAAGGGGAAAAAAGTGATTTTGAAAGGTTAGAGGGAGAAGAAATAATAAAATTACAGAGTAAAAACCAGGCAAAGTGCCAGAAAAAAATAAAATTTAAAACAAAAAAAGGACAAAAGGAAGACACAATGGAGTAGGAGAGGGGAACAGTGAAATTGAGATTTGAAATACAAAAATAGTGAACATCTAGGAATAAAATTGAAGAAATGCAACAACTACCACCATATCAACAACTAATGAGTGAAGGTGGAGAGAGAATAGATACTACAAGAAGGGGAGAAAGAATGTGAGCTGGCCAATGGCAAGAAAAATGGTTTTGAGAGGAATGGAGGGAGGTGAAATAGTCAGAGTGCAGAGTAGAAACCAAGTGTAGAAAAGGGAAAAAATAAAACTTAAAATAAAATAAAAAGAGGAAGAAAGAAGGCAAAATGGAATAAGAGGAGTAAAATATGAGACTAGAAATAAAACAAAAATAAAACATAGTGAAATAGAAGGAACAAACTTGAAGAAAAAGAAAAAAAAAGTTAAAAAGCTATGCAAGAGAAAAAAAATAATGGCAATAATGAAGAAGACCAAGGTGGATTTTGTCTCAGCAGAGTCTTGTGTTTGTCAGTCTTGTCTTTCTGAATCTGCCCCTGGTAATGTTGAATGGTTTCCTAGTCTAGTCCTAGGCAGCCTGTTGAAAGCTACAAGTGATCCACAGTCTATGGCTCTCGGCTTCAGGCTTGGCTGGTCCTCACTGTTCTGCCCTGCTGGCTTGCATCAGCACAAGGCCCAGGAGTGGTTCATCTAATGTTCAAGAGCACTGCCAGTACCACCTCCACCTGCCCCTAGAAGAGGGCTTCTGGTGCAATCGGGAGGGTGGAATCCCTGGATCACCCCAGGGAGGCACTCTGTAGTCTGCAGAGAAGATGGTGGGAGTGTTTTCCTGCCCCTCCACCACACGTCTTGCTCTGTCCCAGATTATTTCCAGTAACGTATAGTTTTTGATGAATTAGCTATCCGTTTCCTCTGAGTGGCCAATCTGTGTAAAAGGATCAGCTCTTTCCTGCTTGGTGCTGATGGCAGCTCTATATAAGCATGAAGGCTGGATGGGGCCCTGAGCACTCCTTGCTGCACCTGTCTCTAATCTCTGTGCTCTCCTTGTTTCAGTGGATCAGGGCCCGAGGAACCAGCGTAGCTTGTAGTATCTGACAGGATTTCAAAAAGGGCCCTTTTAGAGCTTCTCCTTCTTTTCCCTGTAGATACGCGCTAAGGAGGGGGCTCCTGAGCCTGGCCTCACTGATCTGCTGAGCCTGCAATCCCACAGGGGGATGTTGGGCATGCCTGCCTGTGAGGGGGCCTGCCTGGCTGCAGGAATCTCAGTGCTCGGCTCCTGGTCGTGCAGTCCCCAGCCTGCTGCTCTCACAGGAGACTCAGGCCTGAACTCTGCACTGTGCAGTCCCCTTGCTCGCCAGCCGCAGTGGGGTGGGTCCCACAATCTCTTTGCCATGGCACTTTCTGTTCTTCCTGTGCAGCTGGACTCAGTGGGACTGAACTGCGCTTTCACTCTGGTTTCTTCGTTGGCAGAGCTGCTGCATGTGCGAGCACGGGGTCTGTGCCCAGCCATGTCTCAGCTCCCATTTTAAAAAATGTCTCTATGTGGCACCCACACTGCAGCTCTGAGCAGTGGGCTGGCTCTTCATGTGCTCCACCTCCCCCAAAAGTACAGTTTCTCTTGGTCAGGGCTGTCCACAGCCTGCTGGTGCCTCCAACCATTTAGGACTTTCTAGAACTCTCTCAGTTGGTGCTGCAGTCATGGATGTGCTGCTCTCTATGTGTGTGCAGCCTAAGTCTCCCAGACTTTGCATATCCTCCTGAGTCTCTTCCAATTAGGGTTAGGGGTTTCCCTGTGCGGGACCAGGGCCCCAGCCCCAGGAGGGAAGGGAGCCTCGAAGCTGCATTTTCTGTCTAATCTCTCCTTTGCTGCAGGTGCCTTGCACAGGTATTTTCCCCTCAACTGATAAAATCTCTTACCAGATGGTGCAAAGCACCTCTGTGCTCCTTGGCTTCAAAAATTCAAATCAGCTGAGATTCCTTTGATTGTTCAGGTGACTTGTTGGAAGATCAGCCAAAAATCCATGTTGGGGGCACAAGCAAATGGGTTCAGCCTCCACCTCTTCAGCCGCCATCTTCTCTCTCTCCCTTAGAATCTTGTCATCCCAGGGAAGGACCATAGGTTGCTCTGACAATCTCTGGTAGCCCTGTCTTGTCTCTCTCCGATAAGCCTTTATCATTATGTGGACATTCTAACAGCTAACATTACATTTTACAAAAACAACACATTAAACTCATTGTCTCTCAAGATGTCACTTCTTTAAAATCATGAGTATGTCCTGTTCCTCAGTTTGACCCAGCTTGTTTCAATTCAGCTGATTCGGTGAAAGCGTGGTACATAGGAGCCGACTCTTCCATCACCCCTTTCCCTGGCTGGTGTTCCGCAGACCTGCAGTCTGACTGGGTGGTTGTGGGCTGGCAGGGCACCAAGTGCTGCTGAGGAAGAGCATGTCCAATGTGTGTGCTCACACGTGCAGAGTTGGCGGGAGGAAGTTTGCTTTTTCTGTAAGCAGAGGAAGTCAGGACTCAGGGATCACAGTTTTCACGATGAAATCAGAGTGGCAGAATGTGAATGAGTCTGTCCTCCAGTTGTATGAATACCCACAAGGACAGTGCTCTAGGCGCAGATCTGAACGTGACAGTGGAGTAACGGGAAACCGGAAATCACAGCCTAATGCTGGAGAGAGTCGGTGCAAGCTGACTGTGGAGTTTGGCAATCAGCTTGTGGCCGGGAGAAGGATGGAGATACAGATTAGAGTCATGGGGTCACTTAGTAGGGCCAGCCCAGGATGGGGCTTGGTCCCAGTTCCCGCTGCCCTTCCTTCCCACTCCCACCACACTGTTGATCCCACAGCTATGGACGTCATTCACAGTAATTTTTGAGAAGTTACATTCAAACAATAATTTAAAGGAGATGGTGGGTGTGAATTTAGTGGGAGAATGTATGGGACCTTCCAAATGTTCTGTGTGGGGTCAGTGAGAAGTAAGGGCAGCTCATTGAGGTCTGTGGGGAAGATGCGGGTCAGGGAAAGTGTGGGGTTTGGGCTTTGTATGTAGTAGGACTTCAGGGTCACCACTGAAGATGGCTTTCACCTGCAGAGCTGAAATGAGGAGCAACATACTATTGAAGTTGTTTAGGGAGATGATTGATTTCAAAGTATTGCCCCTGCTGTTTTAGGGACCACTTCCTGTTAAGTAGAGCTCAGAGCCAATGCACAAATAGCCAAGCAGGTTCCCCTGGCACCCACCACTGCCTGCATGGAATTGAGCTCTGAAGGGAGACCCTCACCGGTTGTTGGTTGATTATGGGCAGGTCCACACTGAGCTTCAGTTTCCCATGATGTGGATGGACAACTTGGACTGTACAGGGTGTTGTCGGATTCAGGGAGCACATGAAGGGTGCGGGCCCCTCAGTCAGTGGGGCTGTAATGGTCATCACCAACATGCTCAACAAATGTTGAGGCTAATCATTACCCACGTCCAGCACCCATTCATTTAGTCAACACTTACCGAGTGTTTGTTTTGGGAACACGCTGGTGAATAAAAGTCCTTCTCTGAAACTATCTGAGCCCTGGTTTTCTTATTCATAAAATGGGGATAGTAGTGGTGGTACCTTCTGCACAGAGCTGCTGGGAGGATGAATGTGTTAATACATTCCAAGGGCGATTGTGTGCATAGTGCTAATTTCCTCACTGATGTAGCAGCGTTTAGTGTGTTAAAAACTTGGTAACACACCAACACTTTTTAAAGTTAGTATATTTCTTGGCTTGGGTGCCTTTCCTTTGCAAATGATTAAAATAGAAAACTGAGGTTTAACAGGCACTGCGGGGGAAAGCTTTACTTTGTAGAGGCTGAGTTTGGGGTCAGACCAGCTGGATTTGACCCTCCCATCCCATACTCACTCATGTGACCCTCCCTTCTCTCTCTTTGTCCTGTAAAGTAATACTAACAAGTATCATGGGAACTGTTGTGAGGGTCAAATAAAACAGTACACAGTAGGTGCTCTAAAGTTGCAGTCTTTATTTTTCCTGTGTATGGAATCTGTCAGAAGGAGGGTGGTGGTGTCCAGGATCCCAGCTTGTGGCTATAAGGCACTCAGATGATCAAGACCTAGTTAAAGACAATTACCTTTGGATAGAATTTCATAACTCTAGCTGCTAAGACACATCCCAAAATTTCAATGGCCTAACTCAAACTCACGTGGAATTCCTAGACAGCAGGTGGCCTTAGGGAGCAGGTGTGTGGGGCCAGGTCCTGGCAGCCTATAGTTTCGTCCTCCACCCTCCTGGTGTCTCTGCATTCAGCCAGCACAGGGAGGGACAAGATGGAGCTGGCATCATGACATTACCACCTGTCCCGCCGTGGTAACTTGTCTCATAGCCACACCTGAACAAGTTGGAACCATGGTTCAGCTGTGCCGGAAGGAGAGAGATCAGGTTTGTGACTGGCTGGTCACTGCAGAGATTTGATGGCTCTGTAAATGGTCCACCAAACTGAAGACGGTGAGGACACTTCATATCTGTCACCTTCACTGTGGTGACTTAGGGTTGTAACACGTCACATCTCTGTCATCTTCACTGTAGTGACTGTTAGGGTTGGGAAAGGAACTGAGATTCCTTTACTTTCCAAGGAGTCTTCATTTGTGCACTGCAGGGAGCACTGACCCTCTGGGTCTGTTTTCCCTACGTTAGGTTCCTTTCTGGAGTTGGAAGCTGTGTTTGCTTCCTGTTTCTTTACTGCTGCTGAATACTTCTCAGGAGAAGGAGGACCAAGAACTCTGCAAGGTTTTCCCAGCACCAACAGGAAGCAGAAAGCTGACGCTCCACAAGTGCCCTTCCTCGTCCAGACCTGCTTCTCCTTTTCGGCATCTCTCTGGTCTCTTCTGTCTCTTGTCTTTTCCTTCTCTGTTGCTTCTTTCTTTCTTTTCGTTTTTTTTTTTTGGATGTTTTAAATATTCCACAGATAGTTCTTTTTATAGGCACTTTCCTTTCCTCCACTTGTTTTCCTTTCCTGGCTCTCACCACTGACAACCTTACGTGATCCACCGCATGGGGCGTGTTGCTTCCCCTCGGAAACGTGAACGGCTAGTCAGAGTCTGACACTAGAGATGGGGCGAGCAATCCTTGTGCCCAGAAATGCCGGACTCGTGAGTGCCTTTCCTGGCCAGAATTTAGTGGCACTGTCTTCTTCTTAAACTTGTTTTGAATTTACTTGTTTATATAATGCCAGCCAACGTGTTTTTAAATAGTGATACATGTGTTTATGAGTTCTTCCAGGGGCGTGGTGAGCTGGACCACTGCGGCTGTCTCCCAGGTGGGTGCCTCAGTGACTGAGCACAGGTGGTGCATGTGGGGCGACCAGTCAGGAGTCAAGGGGCTTACCCTCCTCATATCCCAAAGCACCACTTTCCCCTGTTATCTGTAGTTTCCACAGCAGTCATTGTGGGCTGCGTTAACGAGGTATTTTAATGCTTTTAGAAAGTGAGTTAAGATTGTCACTGTTTTCTCCCTTTTGTCACGGAGTTACTGGCTCCTGGGCACTGCTGCCCAAGTGCCAGTCAGCCTGCCTTTTCCATGAGACTGAGTTTGCAGTAGGTGTTTCATTAGAGGGTGTAACAGCGGTTACTGTATTTCACTAGTGCCTTTTCCTGTAAGGTGCCAGTTGGTTGATAAATGCGCCATCCAAAGAGAAGCACTTTTTTAAAAGGCTTTTTAACTTAACCGCATACATACACATGCATATACACGAACACACACAGACATACCCATGCACACTCGTGCACAGACACACACTTTTCCCCCTCAGAATTAAAATTTTCTTTGAATTTTAGTAGCAAACTTTGTAAGATTCAGTTGTGCCCCACGGTGGGGGCAGTAAAACAGTTTCTGCTGTGGTTTCTTTGAGCTTCAGGAGCGTATCTGCTTTTGGTAAACCTCACACATTGTCAGTTGTTAGCTTAATGCTGAAACCCTGCATCCAGGGGGTAAAGGAGGTTTGAGTACAGCCTGGTGTTGTCCATCAATCTCTCTCCAACCGACGTCCCAGTGAGTGTCCTGACTAGGACACTGAAAACATTTCATGACTTTAAATGTATCTTCTGAGGTGGTATGTGTGGAAGTGCACCGAACCCTGCACAGTGTTAGCTCTAGAATAATAATAATAATCCAGTTGTTCTTCCCACACAGAACAGTGTAAAGCTGCCCTGGCCCCTTTGGATGTTTTCTTATCTGTGTTCCTGATTTCCTCACGCCTACACAGTCACTGTTGTAGGTGCTACTTTAAACCTCCGTGGTTTCCTCAGCTCCCTTGCTGTTTGTTGAAAAGACGTGCCCATCAGCCCTTGTTACTCTCTAAAGTGGTTCCCACAGCTCCGTGAGCCGTGAGGGGGAGGGCAGAGAGGACAGGCCTGGGTTCTCGGTGGGCTGGGTGTCACGTGAGGGAGTATATGAAGCACACTTACTGTTGTCATGGTGCCCAACACAGACAGGAAAGCATGACGTGTGTTTTCTGGGCCAGGGATGTGCTGCAGAGAGGTTGGGAGGAGGGGTTCATGGAGGGAGAAGCAGCACAGCCCTGATCACTCCCTTGGGACAGAGCTGCCGTGCCCCAGATGCTTATATTCTGTTCCTCACTGGGGCTCCCAAGACAGCTCCTGTGCTTGTGGCTTCACACTTGTGGAGAGCAGGACCAATAAAATGGCATTGGTCTGGTTGAGATAGGATCAAGTATATAAAACATAATGGTATCACTCATGTCAACCAACATGGCTGCCAGTCAGCCATGACACTTTGGTTCAAGAGGGAAACTAAGTCACACCAGACATCTGGCAAGGAGACACACCTAAGATCTCTACACACGTGGTCAGAGCAGACATGTCTGCAGAACAGGACCACCCACAGATACGTTCCTGGGGAAATTCTACACTTGCCATCAGGGGTGCCCAGACACTTATCAAGAGGCCCAGAGGGATGGAGTCCACCACCCTCAAGGTATAACTGAGACCGGCTCCAGACCACGGCTGAGACAGCTGAGCTCCACATACCAGAGTGCTGCTCCAGGTCATGCTGATCTCCCTTGGCATCGGCCAACGGAGGCTCTGCCCTGCTGGATCCAGACTGTACCCTCTCTGATCGTGAGACCAGCTCTTCCTTCAAGACACTGATAGCTCCCTTGCCCACCATGCTGTCTCCTGGACCTGTTTGCCGAGACTTTGGGACTCGGGTTTGTTATCCCCCATTGATTACTCTGTGTGTGTGTGTTATATTCCTCCTAGCTTGTTGTAAGTATGAGTAGGATATTATTGTATGGTGATGTTCTACTCTGAGTGAACCTGCATTCAATAAAAGCTGAGTGAATAGCATAGTTATCTTATGTGGCTCTTGTTTGTTCCTTGGTGCTGGGCTGCTCAGCAGGCAGCTAGTCGTATACTTGCTAGACTGACTTATAGGAAAGACTATATCACGAAACATATGCTCATGACAATACTCTTCAGAAGGGATGGGGGAATTGATGGCGTGTTATTAACATCTTATTTACGAGATGCCAACTGTTCGTCATTTCCTTTAACCCTTTCGGTACGAGCGCTCTTTCCACCATGACACTCCCACTGTATGAGGTGAGCCATTGTGAGCCATTGTATGGGCGCCGGATATATCCAGCGCTTGTCCACACAGGTCATCAGATGGGCGCCGGGTACATCCGGTGCTCGTACCGAAAGGGTTAAAAGTTCCTAATTGAAATTGCTCCTCAAAGCATTCCTAACCATTTCACCAGTTCTCTGTTCAGCACAAATCTCTTTTTTTCCAGGATAAACACAGGTTCAGGGAGGACTGTGTTCCACCAGAACCCCTCTCCCGGGGCAAAAAGGACTGTTTTAATCCTCACCTCTTAAATCACTCATTAAATGATGGGTGGATGAATGAATGAAACCCAGCACCAGTCATTCACATGAGTTCACAAAAGACCATACCATAAGCCCTTGAATGATGTCATTTCATTCGACCTTGTTTCGTCACGATGTTGATGAGAGGAAAAATTGCTTCCTGGAGGGGCCGATGTCTGGGTGGAGTTTGCACGTTCTTCCCATGTCTATGTGGGTTTCTTGAGGGCCTCTGATTTCCTCCTGCATCTCAAAGATGTACATGTGAGGTGAACGGTGTGTCTACACCGTCCCCATCAGAATGGTTATGGAAGTGAGTGGCCCTGTGATGGAGGGTATCTGATCCAGGGTAGCTCCAGTCTTGTGCCCGGAACTGCCAGGAGAGGCTCCAGCCACCCATGACCATGGACTGGGGATAAGCAGGCTGGAAAATCATTCTTACTTGTTTTTATTAATTTTTCTTAAGTGACTATATAACTCCTATTTTTTTCAATGTTTAATATTAGAAATGTTTCAGGTCTTTAGAAATTGAGTGATGTTTCTGTGACCAGAAATATGCCATTAAAAACTTAACTCTTGTTTATATCAATTCTCCTAGGGTTTCCTTATATGCTGTTTCTCTGAAGTTGTCATTTCCGAGAACCTATCAGCGATGTTAAGGGAGGGCTCACTGTGTAAAAGTGGCTCTGAGTGTTGAGAACACAAAGGGGACAATGCAAATACAAGCTGTGATGCTTTAGTAATTTTGGTTTCCTACTTTCTAATATGAAGCTGAAAAGAACCAGACTAGCTGTCACTCTCTGTTACTCAGTCCTTATGTAAGCTTTTTTTTCTTAAAAAAGAAAGATATACTAAATTATTTAGTTGCAGAGTGAGGGAACACAAAGTGCCAGGGGGAAGAAATCTCACTCCATTATCTATAATTTAGATCACAGAGTTTTCAGGGTGTTTTCCTGTAAACCTTTTACTAACTGAATCCTACAGTGGATGCTGGTGATGGAATGTCACCGAATGATTCAGGGTCATGTACTGTGTTCTCACCCAGAGCCTCAAGGAGGCTCACACCTAGAACCGCTTGGCCATAAGAAGGTGCTGTTCTGTGTCTGGGGACATTTGAAAGCAGCTCTGACTTCAGGGAATGTGTCATCTTGGGTATGGGAGCAATGGCTCTCCTGACAATGGCTTTCCCCTATGCAGTCTGAGTGTAGTTCCTCTTCTTTTCCATGGGGCTTTTGAACAGATTTCTCCCATCAGTGACTTGGTAATGTATGCATTGTGGGCCTGGGGTCTGTGTTCCCTGTTGCTCTCTCTTACTTTGCCCACGCTAGCTTTGGGTCAAGGCCTGGTGCATCTTCTGTACACTTTCAGGAGATGAAGGGTCCTTCCAGGTAATTGTCTCTCTGTTCACACAGTTAAACCAGTTTTACCTGTCATCTGAAAATTGAACTGAGTGACTTTCTCAGCCAAGTGCGATCAGGAAGCTGGAGTTTAATTCCTGGGTGAAGCGACCATGATGAGAATGTATCTTTGGACTTGGAGTTGAAATGAGAGTGGTAGAACTGTAGGCGAAGTCCATGTGGGTTTACACAGAGTCTGTCATAGGCTGCAGTTTATCAGTGTGTGAACATCTTTATGAAAACCATGGGGGGAGTAACTAACAGACAGAGTCTTCTTAAAATAGAAAGTGTGTTAAAAATGCAACCTGATTTTCTGTGTAAAGGTCCATCAAAAGCTAACCCAATTTTCAGTTTAATAGGGTAGGAGCTGGAGGACTATTTCTGAGTTTCATTGAAATTGTTTTCTTTTGTGCGTGAACCATTGTTTTTCTAGGCAATGACTGTGGGTACTATCTCCTCCTGCACTCAGGTGATGCTCTGCGTGAAGGAGGCACCTGATCCCTCCATGGTTTTTGCCAACTTGTAAAATATGTGATGATGTAGCCCATGATGCCACTTCCATTTCTCTGTAATAGTAGTTTCATTTTGCTTTGAAAATGAACAGTAAAGTTGACTTTCTTTTTGGTATTGGTTCTATGAATTTTATTGTCCTTATTTGCAAGCTGTTAATTCTCTTTATTAAAGTGTCTGTTCAAGTCTTTGTCAGTGTTTTAATCAGGATGTTGTTAGTCCTTTGTCAGACACAGTTTGAAAATATATTTTTTCCCAGTGATTAGCTTAGCTTCTTAAGAATACTTTTTTCAGAATAAATTTTTTAATCTAGTATAATTTTTATGCTTCATGCTTTGTGTCATATGCCTGTGTTGTCTTTTCTTCTAAAAATTGGATAGTTTTATGTTGTTTTTTTCTCAAATAGATGTCTAGTTATTCCAGCACCACGTTGAAAAGACTGTCCTTTCTCTACTTGATTTATTTTGCACCACTGTAAAAAAAACGGTCAGCCCTATTTATGTGGGTCTACCACTGGGCTCCCCCCACCTCTACCATCAGCCGTACCATGTTGCTTTGATTATTGTTGTCACTTTGTGGTGAATCTTGAAGTCTGTCAGTGTGATTCGTCCAACTTTGTTCTCCTTTATCAAGTTTCTTTAGCTATTCTACTGCCTTTGACTTTTTACAACTTTTAGAATTAGGTTGTCTTTCTCTACAAAGAATTCTGCTAGGATTTTAATTGGAGTTGTCTTCATTGTATAATTTGCAGGGAATTGACACCTTATGTTGTTTTCCATTCCATGTACATGGTGTGCCTCTTAATTTATATGGATCTTTGATTTTTTCTTTTAGAATTTTGTGGTTTTTCAGCACATAGATACTACATGTTTGCAAGTTTTGTTAGATTTATGCTCAAGTATTTCTTTTTTCATATAGCTACTTTAAATGATATTACTTTAAAAAGTTTAGTGCCAAACAGTCATTGCTATAATATGTTAACGTGACTTGACTTTGTATGTTGTAATCGCCAGAGGCAGTCTGAGAGGCAGGAGTTCATTTTATATTTTCCTTGGTATTTTTTGTGTAGGTTTTTGGTTTGACTGACTTTGCTGTTTTTTTTCCTGTTTTCATTTTCTTTACTTTTTGCTCTTTTTTTCTTTCCTTTTACTTGCTATGGATTTACTTTACTTTTCTTTTTCTATTTTCTTCAAGTAGAAGCTTAGATTTTTGGTTTGAGACCTTTCTTCTTTTCAAATATAAACCTTTACTGCCTCACTTTTGTTCGGTTGACAGTACTTTTTACTTTGTTTTGAGAGCTCCTGGGAGTTTCATGTAGTTCATACAAACCTCAGTTTAGCTAGTGATCAAGATGAAAATTCCTGTAGGTTTATTTCCTGCCTTTGTCTCATAATTTCACACTCTGTGCCTGGACCTTAAATGAAAGTAGCCAAGCTTCTCAGTGAGATGGCGACATGTGGTTTGTTGATGATGTAAAAATTAAGGTGGGAATTCAAATTTAAGTGCCCTGAAAACGGTGTTTTAGGGTTTGTATTATGATGTAGCCGAGTCCTTAGTGCAATGACTGGTATGCAGGAGGCAAGATCTGGTGAATGGCGAGTGCTGTGCGTATTTTAAGGCACTGGCTATTTGCTGAGTTAAGGATAAGTTCACTCCCATTTGTGCTTTTGCGCCCTGGGCCCTTGGCATACCTCAGCTGCTTTGCCTGCGAGCTAGTACACAACAGGACCACATTTTCAGTCCTTTTTTTTTGCACATTGATTAAGGCTTTAATGACTTATTATTTTTTCTTATTTTAAAATGAAGTCGTTTTTTTCTATTTTCTGATTGTATGTGCTCAACTTCTCTCTATTACTGGGATACAGTTCCAATGTATTGTTACCTAGTAAAGATTAAAAATCACCTGTAAATGCACATGCACTTGCCTATCCAGCGGAGGTCCGTAAATTCCGTAAATTCCGGCAATAAAGCGGAGGTTTCAGTTTCCACCTTCTTCTTCCTCCAAGATTGAATCAGTGGGTGCAGGATTGTACAGGTTATTCTGTATCATTTGCCTTTTGAATACAATGTAGCATTAATAATTACCACTTGATCACATTTGAGCAAAAGATGTTTAGAAAGCATAATTTTCCATAAGTTAAAAGTTTGTACTGTTTTGGTCATTATTATTTAGTCAGGTGGATTCATCAAGATTTCATCACGCAGACATGAGGTGCCAGGGTCATCCAAATGTTTTATTCCTAATAGTTCAAGGTATTTTTAACTTCACAAGTGATTTTGTGCCCTGAAGCTCAGAGAGTTTGCTGGCGAAATTTCTGCAGCTCATTGGTCTCACTAAGACAAATAACAATTGTATAACTTATTCAGAATAACTAATATAGTGCTCATGTCTTCTGCTAAATAATTTACTATTCATCCCACCCCTCACCCCCAAAATCCAAAAGCCCTTTAAACTAATTGCAAGCCTTTTCAAGACTGAGTCACTATTTTAAAAAGCAGTATTTGTGTGTGTGTGTGTGTGTGTGTGTGTGTGTAATTTGAAGATAAAAATTTTAGCATGTTCAATATCTCTTTTTTTATCCTAACCCAAGGGTATGTTTATGATTTTTAAAGAGAGAGGAAGGGGGAGGGAAGGCAGACAGACAGACGTCCATATGAGAGAAATATTGATTGGTTGCCTCCTGTATGCACCCCGACTGGGGACCAAACCCGCATCCTCGGTTTGTGCCCTGACCAGGAATTGAACCTGCAACCTTTTCTTTTTTTGGTGAACAGGATGATGCTCCAACCAACCGAACCCCCCAGCCAGGGCTCTATATCTTTCTTAATATTAAGGATTTTGTCTTCATTGGCTTAAGAGGTTATTTATTTTTTTAAATTTTATTTTCAATTATGACTTAAACTCAATATTGTTTTCAATTAGTTTCAGGTGTTTGGCATAGTCGTTAGACAGTTATATACTTTACAAAGTGTTTGCGCCCAGCCCCTGGCGTTTCTAGTGCCCGCTGGCACCATATGTAGTTACTACAATACTATTGACTGTTTCCTACGCTGTGCTTTACATCCCCGTGACTATTTTTTTAACTACCAATTTGTACTTAATTCCTTCACCTTTTTCACCAAGTTCCCCTATTTCCCCACCCCTCTGGCAACCACCAGTCTGTTCTCTGTAGCTGTGAGTCTGTCTCTGTATGTTTGTTCATTTATTTTGTTCCTTAGATTGCACATATGAGTGAAATCACATGATATTTGTTTTTCTCTGACTAACTTGTTTCATTTAACATAATATCCTCTAAGTCACAGGTGGCAAACACAAGGCCCTCGGACCAAATCCAGCCTGGCACCTTGTTTTTACCTGGCGGCAGTGCCGAGCTCCTTGCCCCTAGTTAAGGAGTAGTTACATTTATACAGTCCTAAAATTACATTCAACCCTTTGAAGGTAACCATGAGGCTGATGTTGTTCCAGTGAAAATAAGTTTGACACCCCTGCTCTAAACCCATCTGTGCTCCTGCAAATGATAAGATCTTGTTCTTTTTTATGGCAGAAAAATATTCCATTGTATATATGTAGCACATCTTGTGTATCCAGTCGCTATTGATAGGCATTTGGGTTGCTTCCATAGCTTGACCATTGTAAATAATGCTGCAGGGAACACAGGGGTGCATAGATTCTTTCAAGTTCGTGTTGTGGGTTTCTTTGGATATACTCATATACCCAAAAGTGAAATGGCCAGGTCATAAGGCATTTCCATTTTTAGTTTATTAAGGACCCATCTTGTTTTCCACAGTGGCTGCACCAGTCTGCATTCTCACCAATTGTGCGTGAAGGTTCCCTTTTCTTCACATCCTCGCCAACATTTGTCATTTGTCGAACTGTTGATGATAGCCATTCTGACAGGTGTGAGGTGACATCTCATGTGGTTTTAATTTGCATTTCTCTGATAATGAGTGACATTGAGCATCTTTTCATATGTCTGTTGGCCATCTGTAAGTCCTCTTTACAGGTGAGAAGTGTCAGTTTAGTTCCTCTGCCCATTTTTCAATTGGATTGTCTGATTTTTTGATATTGTATAAGTTCTTTATGAATTTTGGATATTAACCCCATATTGATTGTATTGTTGTCATGATTCTTCTCTTATTCAGTAGGTTGTCTTTTTGTTTTGTTGATAATTCCCTTTGCTATGCAAACATTTTTTAGTTTGACGTAGCCCCATTTTTAAATTTTTTCTTGGGTTTCCCTTGCTTGAGGGGATGTATCAGAAAAAAGTATTGCTAAGAAAAAGTCAGAGATTTTATTGGCTATGTTTTCTTCTAGGAGGTTTATGGTCTTACATTTAGATATTTAATCCATTTTTAGTTTATTCTTATATATGGTATAACAAGGTGGTCTAATATAACTTTTTTGCATGTATCTGTTCAATGTTCCCAACACCATTTATGAACATACTGTCTTTACTCC
>VMDR010023133.1:0-15786 GCA_007922815.1 Macrotus californicus | reverse complement strand
CTCTATGGAAATGAATCACTCAGCGCCAACTCCATGTACATCTGCAGCAGAGATGACAATGAAACACCTATTTCAGCTAAAGTTTATTACTTATAAACAAATATTTTAAGGGTCAAATAAAGTACTGATATCCTATAGTTAACACTCAGATACACATAAACTGTTATGCCTTACATTTCCATTATATCCTTATTCCTACCAAAAAAGGGGACTTTTTAACAAGTTTTAAGAAATGTCTTAGGACATCAACTAATAACTCTACCCAACAAAAATCTGTGGTAACTAAAGCTGTAAGTTGATATTTGAAGAGACCAAATTCAGACAAATATGCTTTCCCATGATTTTCCAGCTTTAGGAGAATCGCAGTGTCTAACCCTACATCACTAACCATGGGCACAGGTAAGCCAGATTTAGCAAACATCTAGTCCAAACATGCTTGAATGCAAAAATCAGTTCTACATTATCACTGATGAAAGTCCTCTAGGTTCTTCTTTAAAAAGAATTCTAGTTATAGAGTGAAGACTGGCATTCTGAAGTGGGTCTAGGCTGAGCTCTTGAACAGAAGAAAGTGTTCTCCGTTGAACTGATACCTGCTGTCTGAGGAAATGCAGCACATCTACTCTCACTTGGTTGAATTACCCCCTTTAATATGTGAAGATGCTCACTACATGGCAAGTGCCCTATGTAAAATACAAATTTTTAATGACCCAATACTCTTATCCTTTCCACAAATAGCATGGCTTCCAATGCACTCAGCAACCTACTTCTGCACGCTGGCTAGGCTGACACAATTTCAAAGTGCCTTACGTGGAAAAGACCTGGTCACCTCTGTGTAATGTAAGCAGGACACAGTACGATGTACTGCTATCTCTAGATTCTATGAGAACCCTTGTCAAAAGCTGAAAACATTTTAACAATGAAAACCCATGTATGTCTTATTATCCACTTAAGTTTCTAACCTTGAAATTTCAATATATATTTATATAAGATGAAATAAAGAAAAACCACTTACTCGTTCCTTCTATAAGCAGTTCTTGTCCATGGCTACCCAAAAGTGTCCGCGAAAGGAAAGGTGCAAAATCCACAAAAATCTCTCGCAGAAGAGGAGCTGCTTTCTCCAAAGCATGTTCAAGCCTCTCTGTAATACTAATGTAAAGATGTTGAATTAACTGATTCGTTCATTAGAATGTGTCGATTCTCTAGTTTTTAAAGTGAGTTCTCATAGCAATGTACAATTACATGAGAAATTAAGTACTACCCAAAGACTCATTACTACTATGCACAGCACTCCTTCCTGGACTGCCCTTGTTTTACACGGCCTCCCCCAGCCGACAAATGACCTGGTTAACAACCACTCCAAGCACTGGCTCTAGTGGAAGTCTTTTTTTTTTTTTTTTTTTTTTTTTTTTTAAGATTTTGTTCATTTATTTTTAGAGAGAGAGGAAGGGAGGGAGAAAGAGAGGAAGAGAAACATCAATGTGTGGTTGCCTCTCACAAACCCCTCACTGGGGACCTGGCCCGCAACCCAGGCATGTGCCCTGACTGGGAATCAAACTGGCGACCCTTTGGTTTATAATCTGCGCTCAATCCACTGAGCTGCACCAGCCAGGGCTGAAAGTCTTCAATTAGCCAGGTCAGAGCACTCGATTTTAGCCCCTATAACCTAAACAAACTCGATATGTCAAGTCCTTATCAGATTTGCCTACTAACCACCAAACCACCAACAGCTCCAGTTCAAAAACTGTCTTCACTTCCAAGTTTTCAACTACAGCATATAGTAGGGACTCAACAAATGTTTACAAACTGAAAGAATCAGTTTATTCTTTTTCGTTGATGTCTATCTCTGTAACAATTTGTTTCTAATGCAATCTGAACTTTCCAACTGAAAAGAGTGACCTTTACTGACATTTACGATTTCAATTTACACATTAATATGTGTCTTTTTTACTATGCGTGTGTGTACATGCATACACACATGAGCACACACACACACATTTAATGACTTTTTTAAAGCCCCCTTCATTTCCAGAGATTCAGACGTATCTAGAGCTTCAGTTTCTAATGTATAAACCAAACATAGGGGCAAACAGCCATTACTTACAAAAACTACTTCATATTCATGCTACCAATGAGACCAACTGGTGAGCTGTTGGAAACTTCCGCTGCCAATAACCACCTCTTTCCAGATACAACTCTTAGCGCTAGTCTGCTGCACTTATCCTGGAGAGCCTCTTGACCCTGGACGACAGCACACCTCCACGTCTACACGTGAAGCCCCAAGAGCCTGCGCTGGTGGGGGCTACAACATCTGGCCGTGGTACGGGAAGATCAAGAACTGGCCACAAGGGCTCTAACTGGTGGGAAATGTGACAGTTTACAACAGAGAGTCTATCTGCAACTCAGTACCACTGTGGTTGACTGGCTACAACATTTTTTTTCCAGCAATTTATTCACAGAAGAGGAATGACAGACTTTAAACTTTCAGTCTCCAATCCCATGAAAAATAAGCCATATGCTACTATCTGCCTGTGTAATTAAATAGTTGCTATGCATATAGTATTTACTAATTACAAAGATCCACTTCAAGAAACTTTCACATTTCATATTCTTTAAAAAGGAACCCTAAAACATTCCAAAGTTTCTAAATGCCATGAAAGTTTTTAAAAACAGAAATAAAAGAATTTTTAAAAATCACTGTATCTAGACAGTCTCAAGAGTGATCAGAAGGAGTAAATCACAAACATCCAAATCAGCAAATACCTCATATTTGACACTTGGTCTTGTGGAACTGAACCGACTGCCGGAACTGAGGGCAATTTTGCATTAGACGATCTACCACCTTTAAAAGAAAATAACCAGTTTTAGGAATTTTCTGTTTTTAGATACAAGGGTTCGACAAACAAAAAATATCTTTATACCAAGTCAGCAAAAAACATATCATAATGCATTTTTAAATGCCCATTATAATTTGGATAACATTGAAATCTACCAGTTAACAAGGTTTTTCTAGAATCATTTAACATATAAACCTCAGTTACAAGTTCAATTATCCCTCCAACCAATCCTTCATCTATCCATCGTTTTAACAGAAAAGGAAATTATGACTTAGTTGGGGTCACAATTCTTTGTATTCAATACCAAGTGGTAACTGAGATTTATAAGTGAAAATTTTTAATTGAAACAAAAAAACAGAAACAATTCCAAATTTAGCCTTAAAAAGGTATTTCCTTCATTATCAAGAAAATTGTCCTTATTCAGTCACCAAATAACTTCTACCATACCCCAACTGCTTCTGAGTCTTGTCCAGCAAACACAGCCCCATGAACACCTGAGAAACCTTTCTTAAATGATTCAGGAAGAATGTATATTCCCTTATGTGTGCCCTCACTGTAATTAGTATGTACCCTGTTGTTGCATTTGTCACATTGTGTGTCAAGAGAATTTTTAAATGTGCTTCTACTCATTTTTTTGGAAGCAGGGACCTCATCTTTTCATCCACCTAACTCTAGAGCTTAGGGAACTTAACACAACAAAAGGCCTCAATGTATGCTAACTGTGGAGGTTATTTTCTTAATCATTCCCATCTCCTGTACTTCAGTAGGTCAATCTCCCCACCTGGTACATACATCCTCCTCTGTTCCGTACTGTTTTATGTCACTATTTATTCACTGCTGTTCTTATTTCCTCTCCAACGAACACTTCAGAAGGGTATCAGATACCCTTAAACACGCTTGTATATCTATATTGTTGAATGGTCCATTCACCCTCTTATGGTATAAGTCATTCAAACTGTTTTGTTCTATGTAAGTCATCGTCTTTCTGTTGTTGTTTTTTTTAATTACTTTATTGTTGTTCAATTACAGTTTGAATTTCCCCCCCACCACTCTCCCCCCACGTCTTTCTGTTTTAAATAACTGTGCTTATAATTTTTACGTGGCAAGAGAAAAATAATCACCAGAAAATTAACTACCCATTCTTTAATTGTGCCAGAGATAACACACACAATGGCAAAGTCTTGAAAGAGTAAGTCTAGAAGGCTAATATGTAGAATAATTTACTGAGACTTGAAGAGTTCTAACAAGAAGTAGAGGAAAAATACAGCTCCTATTTAAGCATCAGAGTATCCAGGAAAGAACATCATTAAATTTAAGGTAGAAGTAGGACCTGAAAAAAAAACAGTAAGAGTCATTTTTGTCCTTAGGCCAGTATTAGGGAGAAGTGAGAAGAATGAACACTTATAGTAGCATCGAATGCCCGTCGATGACACTGGGACCACAGAATATCTGGAATCTAGCTGGGATGGCACCCCAGCAACCTGCAGAACACAGCTACAGACGTGCAGGTCCTGCTTGCAGCTGCAATACAGGAAGTGAAATTTCAGTTTCTGAGAGCCATGTTCTAAAAGGCTGCCAAGCTGGTATTAGGGTAAATACAGACTGAAACCCCCTCACAATTCTATAGAGGGAGAGACCAAGAAAGACAGCAAACCTGTTGAAGCAAAGGAAACAAAGAACACGCAAAGCTGATAAACGAGGGAAATGGGGCTCGACGGACCCTGGAATCCACACACTATCAGAAGTCTGATGCTTTGATCTGTTTTCCAAACTCCAGACATGGGTATCCTGGAAGCACTTAAAGGAGTCAAAGTGGTGTGTACAAAAGACAGACCAAAGAGAGACAGAAGATGTGTCCACGTAAGATACACAAACAAAGACGGTAGAAACAGATGAGAAGGTAGCAAAGCAGGCGCTGACATCTGGGAGCCGGCCTGGTAAAGTCCAGTAGGCCCACCAATCCTGGTGTTGCTAGGAGCTAGCTTAGAACCCAAGTTAGGTCTTATTGTTCTCCCACTGACTATAAACAATTTCATGAAACATCAACATTAGACAAAGCCATGTCATGACAATGACAAATCAACATAAAACAATTCCACTCTGTAATCATGTCCCAACACACATACATATGAACTCCCTCTAAATAACAAAGATGATCAAACATCCCAAACTCTAATAATAAATTAATAGCCTTCGCTTTACTTAAGCCTTCCATGCTTCTAGATAGCAGTTATTTAGGATATCCAATCATTGAATTATCCATGCTTCCTGACAGTATCCAATTCAGAGGCAAGCCCCACTTCCTTAATCCCTCCCCCAAAGCACCTAATACAACCTTGGCTCCTTAAATCTTTTCTAACACTCTGTTACTCAGATGCCCCAAGTTTTCCCATCGAGTGCATTCTTTCTCACTGAACTTATTCAACCACTGGTTTTTTTTACGGCCTTTAGGTGGTGGACACTGACAGAGACTTGAGATGAAATCAGAAAGAGAAAGACATCAATCATGAGCTCATTTTTTTAAAAAATTAGAGAAATCTCTAAGAATTCTTTTCTATAATAACCTGTTTCACCATGATAAGATGCAAATTTTTAAAGATGGTATCATCTCTCAAATCAATGCATTTTACAATCAAAGGCATCTTAACAATTATAGTCAGCCAGATGTTGAGGCCTAATTGTGAGAAAACACAGTGAATGAAGTTAAGAAAGCAATACAACCAAATCTGAGATTTCGTAAAAGACTAAATAAAGAAGCTTTGTGTAACTATTTCAAATCTTTATTTTGCCAATCTACAACCTCAAGATTAATAAACTAGAGGAAAAAAGTTGTATAATCTACACATACTGTGTGAGTATAATGATTTGCTGGTGGTGAAGACGTGCACCTAAGAACTAAAGACCCTATGTCACACCAAAGGTCTAAGACATAGTACCCTATCTCCCTCACCCTCCTTTACTACTAAAGGATCCCAAATGTGGCAGTAAATGCAGTCGGTTTGAAAATTTAGAACTCTCATCTGAGAATCTATAATCTTGTGTTACAAGTATAATCAGGAATTTTTCCTATTATGACCACAACATAAAAATCTCTGTGCTTTAAGGAGCCAAAGGACCCTGTTTCCCAAACCTTCTAAGTAGTCAGACTGAAGGTGGTTAGTGGGAGCAGAGAAGGAAAGCAGCTGCGCTAGGGTGTGGCTACACTGACCTGGAGGCAAGGAACAGGGGCCCAAACAATGTGAGGAGGACATTTAAGTGCTAAATAAAACTAAAAAGAACTTAGAAGTAATGGCTGGAAATCCAGAGTACCTGTGTGTGTTATCATGGCTTCACTAATACAGGGATATATAAACATGTATTTAAATGCACACCCTCATTCAAATATAAACCTATATATACAACCGATAGTCCCGAGCTCTGTCCCTTAGAGGACCTGGGAGCAGCAAGACCTAACAACTCCTGTGCAGATCTTGATTTCTATTCTTCACTAAGAGAGAAAGGGCTACTTCAAGATTTGTGAAAGAAAAGTATAAAATGAGTATAAAAGTATAAAATATAAAAGTATAAAATACATTATATATAAAAATATAAAAGTATAAAATAATATAAAAGTATAAAAGTATAAAACAGTTTTGTTTTTTAAAAAAGCAAGGATATGCCCAAGGAATGACAGGATATGTCACAAGGATAGAGAAGACAGCTTGAAAGAACTCCCATTGACTAAGCCGGAGACAGTATGAGCATCCACATAATGACAGAAACTGATTATAACCCATCCGACAAAAAGGGAAGTCATCAGGTCATACTGACATGAGTGATTAATCATCTGAGGAACAGGATATTTAAATAATTTCAAAGTACCTCCCACAAATCATTTGAAAACTATAAAAGGCAAAGAGTGACTTTCCTAGAAAGCACCTGGCAGTTACACTCAGACCAGGTGATGAAAGCGTCAGAACTGTGACCAAAGTGTGCTGCAGGCGATTAGATTTTCTTCTCTATCTGTTCTGTAATTTTCCTACCAAAGAAGTATGACCTGTTTCTAACTATGAGAAACTATCAAACCAACTCAATCTCAGGGACTTTCATTTGAGTTGTTCCCAACTTTTTACCATATTAAAAATGTTTTGTATATGCTTACATAAATCTATGTGCAGTTCTTTATTTTCTTGAGGTAACTTCTTACGAGTCAGTAAACACTTTAAATTTTGATAAACACTGCCAAATTGCCTTGAAGAAAGAACAAACAATTTACATCTCTTTGATTACTAGTGAAATTGGAGGTATTCTCTCAATTCGCTGGAAAGAAAATAGGAAACATAAATGACTATTCTGACCTTCTGAGCATTTTTATTGGAGTCTTTTTCTTTATGGTGTATAATTATGCATTATATAAAATTAATGACATTCATCTCTTATCAACCATTACAAATACTTTTCAAGTTTGCAGTGACTGTTGCCATGCAGAATTCTAGAACCCTACCTGTAAACCATCTGTACCAGCATGATACAGAAAACAGAAATATCACATTTCTGCGAGACATTCCAGAAGAAAAGTCTAGAGCTCTTCTGAATAACTTATTATACATTCATGATTCATGCTACCCATTTTTAGGTGAGCGTTCTATATATTACTTTCCTATTACATTCCCGTAATATATATAAAACTTGCTCCACTCTTCTCAGCCTTAAACTCATTACCCTTCCAAAAAGAAATGTCAGGTCAACCAAGCTCGGAGCCTTCCTGCTTCACATCTGAAGGAAATCCCACTAACCTCTCAAGCCATCTCAATCATCAACCTCACATAATTTCCATTATCGATTCTCTTAGAAAAGATATTCTACACTGGCAGAAAACACTTCCTCACCAGCCACCACCAACAAAACTGTTTTCAAACTGAGTCCTACCTGTAACAATGTTAGGCCAATTTCTTTGGTAATAACTACCCATAGGGGTTGTTATGTGATTTAAATGTTTGGGGAAGCAGTAAAATCTCCGATACTTATTATTAACTGTGTGACCTTGGGCAAAGTTACTTAGGCTCTCTGTGCCTTATTTTCCTTATTTATAAAATCAACAGTGGTACCTACATCACAGAATTATTTTGAGTGTAAATTAAAATCCTTTGAACCTCGACCACAGAAAACACGCAATGAATGATAGCTTCCTTTCCTACCCTTCTTCTCTGTCTTTAAAATATCTTTTAAAAGTTTTATACAAACACACACAAAATGGAATACTACTAGCCATAAAAAAGATGAAATATTGCCATTTGTGACAACACGGGTGGATCTTTAAAGTATTATGTTAAGTAAAATAAGTCAGGCGGAAAAGAAAAACAGTATGATTTCCCTCCTGTGAGACAGAAAACAAAAAGGAGCAAACTACCAAAAAAAAAAAAATTGAATTGGTGGTTACAGAAAACAGAATGGTGGTTACCAAAGGGTGGGGCGTGGGGGGAGTGCAAAGTGGGCAAAGCAGCTCAAATACATTATAATGGAGGGAAACTAGACCTCGGGTGGGGAGCACACAAGAGAGTACACAGATGTCAATTATAATCTTTTCCATCTGAAAATTATATAAGGTTACCAACTAAATTTAACTTCAAAATTTTTTTTAAAGTTACCATCTTTCCCTTTCAGTCTGTACTTCAGGCTAAAAAGATACCCAAGTTCTTCAACCATTATTCGTGACATTGAGTATAGGTAACTTAAATGAGATGAAGTTTATAAAGTGCCTTTAGAAATTCACTATAAAAGCTTAAGAAACCAAAGGTAGAATTCTGTTGAAAAGTCTAGAAACTAAAAAAAAAATCAATCCCAGATTTAACTGATATGAAAAGTGTATCTCTAACTATTTCATTTACCAGATCAATAGAAAACAAAACACAGCCATAAACAATAGCCACTGTCCTCGACAAGAAAATACTTTTATTAAAAGCCTCACTTTCTCATATAACTCCCACAATTTCCTCAGGCTCAATTCCATTACATCAGTGCATTTTGATTTAACTTTCTCTTTTAGTTAGGTAAGGCAAATAAAGTTAATTCTGGGTATAGATAAATGCAGCCAGGCTCTCCAATCAGGGGTTTCATAGATTTTACTCATTAAGAACAGTGAGGATCTGGGAGAACTTGACCTTCCTTGAATCATGTTTGGTCTTAAGGTAGAACGTGATCAATAATCAGCAGCTCTGATTACCCGGTCTCAGCCAAACAGAAGAATCCAGATATTGGACTGGTGGAAGGCCCACAGGCATGGTTCCTCCGGGAAGAGGGCCGAGTAATCTTCCACAACTAACCTCAGGATGATTACTACGCCAGCCTCTGACAGTGAGCGTACTCCTCCAAGAAGGGGTTATCCATGGTACTCTCTTCCATGTTCTTCTCCTTCCGAGTTCACTTTTCTGTTTACTGTCGACCTTCCCTCCATTCTCACCATTCTGCTCAATTGAGCGCTAACCGTAAAATGCTAACGAAATGAATGGTCCCTATCCTAATACACAGGGTTAACTTTAAAAGTAAGTACACATTTCTTCATACTGACAACTTTTTAAGATGCACTTAGCAATTCCCATTTCACCATCAACAGATTTGTATTTTTTGCATTTTTCACAGTAAAATTTCAAATGAGAGGAAGAAACAAGGTGAAGTAAAAACAGCTTTTTACTCTTCAGTTCCAGGCATTTCTAAGAGTCGGGTCCAACCCTATTGCTATACTCACTCAGTAAAGCACTTCAGAGACCGAATAGCTTCATTACACTCAGCTAATGACACCTGCAATTTCCTCAGCCCTGAGAGCCACTGGGTCACCGAACCAAGCTTGGCCACTGACTCTTATTACCAGTGATTAATTAAATATTTCTGAGATTTATTTTTCTACTTGGTGGCAGTTTGTAAAAATCATCTCTATTTAGACTATATCTGACATTTTCTCTAGAACTATTGGTGGTTTTCCTTAAATTTTTTCTGAAGTGGATAAAAAAGGAACACATAAAGTACCACTTACTTAAAAGCAGAGATAGAAGTAATAAATCTCAAGAAAGTGTTTATATGAGGCTTTAGGCAGTATATGTAAAACAAAGTTAGCGTTTAAAGTGCTAACTGACCCTAATTTTAATGAACTGAAATGCTCATTAAAAGTCTGAAAACACCAAGAACAATGGTGGCTGTAAATGAACCAGTAGTAACACAAAGCCCTCCTGACACCACTCTACAATTAATGCCGATTTTCAGACCTAAAGACACTATAGCAGAAAGGGATTTATACAAAGTGGTGTTTTAAATCATAAGAAACACTTTACTAACAAAGATAAATATATTAGCAATAGCTATAAGAAAAATAAAGTCACATGAAAAAATAAACAGACCAGTAATTTCATACAAAGCTGTACTCTATTCCTGCCAGAGAGAAGGTGTAATTTCCAAAAACACCCTACATATTTTCAACTCAGATAAAAATAAAAATCATAAATTTATTGTTGAGTTAATTTAACACTAAACATTTTCAACAGACAATCACCTGTGTAAATGCAGGGGCTACTTCTGGCATGTGGAACGATACTGACTTATCTTTCCCTTACCCTGGTGCTGATAAACGGGCTCCTTCAAACTAACAGTTCTCCAGACACCCAAAAGAACAAAAAGGAAAATGCAAACAGATCATCCATCTAACATCTATCCAGGGAATAGCCAATTGTTTATTCAAGGCCCTTAAGGATCTAAATAAATAAGGGCCTCTGCAATACAGTATCATTAAACAAATGCCAATATTTAACTCTTAAATAATGTATTTTTA
This sequence comes from Macrotus californicus, assembly GCA_007922815.1. Classification (NCBI taxonomy): domain Eukaryota; kingdom Metazoa; phylum Chordata; class Mammalia; order Chiroptera; family Phyllostomidae; genus Macrotus; species Macrotus californicus. The sequence goes on along the minus strand of VMDR010023133.1, from coordinate 5,154 downwards.
AATTTCCCTTTGTCTCTCTTTTTCCCTCTCTCTCTCCCCATACATTCTGGGCCAGCACAGGGAGGGAAAAGTCTGTACGCCCAAGAAAAACTCTTCATTAAATAAAAAATAAACTTTTTATTGAATGAGTAAAGATAAGCCTCTAGGATCCAATCTTATACAAGGCAAGGAATCAATTATTTTCTTTCAACATTAACTATAAACATACTAATTAATACATGCATGGCCTAATATTCTAGTAAGTAGTGTAACTGTTAAATTTTGCAAATTAGCAAACACCCAGCATGTGAATTACTGAAGAACTGCCTGTTCAGTTCCTGCACCAGTTTTACTCACTGATGCTATGCAGCACGGTAGACGATCACCATAGTGTATTTGAAAAAAGAGTAACAGCATCTTAACACGTACTGGATTCTGAGAAATTAAAACTTTGTTGACGAGAAACTTAAAAATTTCCAGGTTTTGATAATATTTACTAACTGTTTTTTCTTTTAGTTTTCTTTAAAAATATATATATACAAAAATAAAAATAAAAATAAAAATATGCAATACAAAAGTATACCTTGTTCTCCGGTAACTCTCTTACCACTAGTTAAGATAGATTTGCCATTGTTACTGCTGATAAAATGCTACAGAAGCCAACGAATATTATTCAAAGTAAAATCTGAAATTTGAATGATACTCAGTATTTGTTCATTAACCATAGTTTTAATATTATACACTGTTTTAAAATGTATATATGCAAATCCTCAACTTTTTGCAAAATTATAAAATTATCTGGGTGAGAATCTTTGACTTCACACAGAGTTGAAAAGCTCTAAATTTTGGGGGATACAGTTCTAACCAGTCCTGGTTTTTCTTTAATAGTACTACATGTAAATTTTAGGAATCCCATTTTGACATCAAAATTTCAAAATAATTTTAACTTTTCTGCTCAGGGCACAGTTCGGGGAAGGGTTTCCAGGAAACACTATAAAGGACACAGGGACATAACCAAGGGGGAGGTTGGGAGCGGGGGAGGGGGAAGGTTTCTTCCAAGTAAATTCCCATGTTTGTCAATGCACCCTGTACTACCGTATTTTTTACTAACCAATAATCTCTTACTGAATTCGAGCAGTTCGTTCTCTGTTGCTGCTCACTCAAACTGCATCTTCCCGGGGCACATAGGTTTAGGGCCCATGGGGACACACACTAACTGTGCCTTCATACAGAGAAAACAATCCGAGATCAAACCCAGACTAAGACCTAGCTTACCCTGATCTGTGAGAATAAACTGCCCAGCTCAGCGATTACAACAACCACCAATTCACCCACAAATCTGTGATTCCCAAATCCTGCCTGAACCAGAAGAAAAATAAATTTCAATAGTCTATTTTTTTAATGGCAAGTAACTTAAATCAAGAGACCCACTAAAAAGAAAACAAAAATCTATCAGTTAAAAATACTGAAGGCAGACAGATAATCTTTCTGGTCGGGTTTCAAGTCCAGGTACCAAGAGAACAGGGTGCAAAAGTAAGTACGGCAGGCAAAAGCACGTAAAGTGGGGTGCAGGAGAGTAAGAAATAGGATGGCTGAAAACACCAAACTGGGTTAAACTCTTCTTATCAAGGCGTTAATGCTCATGGCAGCAATCAGTGGAATGGGACAGAAGTAATAAACTGAAATGGAAAAACCATGTAACAGTGACAACAAGAGCATACTAACGAGAAAGAGAAAAGGAAGAATCAGGTATGGAAATCGAACAAACGACAAAAAGACAGACCATCAAAGAACATTTGTAATGACTTAATAAATAAATGAAATGTTTTTAAACAAATAAGGGGTGATAGGAAGACAAAAGAGCTAAAAATCCTAGCCCAAAACAGAAAAACCCTGGAACCATCTGAGAAACATCACCACCACAAATTATACAAAATTTTAATAATGAGGGTGGGGGGGTAACGTGAACAAGATGCAAGATTTTGTGGGATTTTGCCAATAAAAGCAAGAGTTTCCAATTCTGCATACGATTCCTCTGGATGAGTATTTAACACAGGGTAGAACAAATGTAGGCTCACAGTTGTGAGAACACAAAACATTGAGTTTATTCTTACATTACTTATTATTTACTATTTTTCCATGAAATAACTATAAAATTACTTTTGCCTTACCCTGTATCGTAAGGGATTTGCTGGAAAAAATACAATGGCTTCAGAAAGATATTTATTATACTGTTGTAATCAAATATTGTCCATATATCTCAGCTTTCTGTTTCTTATCTCTTCTGAAAAGTACATTATTTAAATTTTGAAAAATATATTTAAAAACAATCAGAGGATCATATTCCTTTGTTCCACAAATCGAAATTCAAGGGCAATGTATTCAAAATATGATAACATATTTTACTCAGTGTACTGTGAACCTCTGAACTTTAGGAATTCACTATTCCTAAAATTAAAAGACGGCACAGTTTCATAGATATTAGTAACTTCTGCCTTGTTTCCCAATGGGGACTGGTCCAGAGAAACCACAATTCATTTTTTTTTAATTACTTTATTGTTGTTCAATTACAGTTTGCATTTTCCCCCCACCACTCCCTCCCCACCCCAGCCAACCCCACCCCCCTCCCCCGCTCCCACCCTCCCCCTTGGTTACGTCCATGTGTCCTCCATAGTGTTTCCTGGAACCCCTTCCCCGCACTGTGCCCTCAGTTCATTTTTTAAAAGGGTTTTAGGTGGAGGTGGAAGAATAGAAATTTGCATAAACCAGCCCAAAACAGATTACCAAATTGTTTCCCCTTCGAAGTAAAAAAGAAGCATCACAGTATCATGGAACAAAAAAGAAGAAAAATCTTCTTTTATATTTTTTCACTACGACAATGATGAAGAAAAGTAACCAATGTACCACACTATTGCAAGATGTTCACAATAGAAGAATGGGAAGGAGGTGCTGCCCGCAAGTTATAAGGGAATTCTGTACTTTCCATTCAAGTTAGGAGCAAAACTCTCTGAGATACACTATTTTATCAAATACACTATTTATCAAATATACTATTTTATTTAAAAAGGTAGAACAGCTGATAAGAGACCTAAGATGTCGGGAAAAAATGAACTAAAAATATTATTTCTGATTTAATGTAATCCATCTAGTCAAAATTTCTTTTATTTTTCATTAATCTCATTCCAGAGTAACAAGAATGAATGTTTTTGCATGTATACAATCTAGTTGTTAATTTTTTATGAAATAGCACGTTTAGAAAAATACTTATACAAAATAATATCTCCTTTGCCCTAACTTGTTCATTTTAATATCACATAGTTTTCAAGTTTATCTGGTATTAACACTAAGCTTCCAGTCAACATCAAGGGACTTGATCTTACACCCACAGACACCAAAAAGCTTTCACACTTGGAAGGAGTAGACAGAGACAGGCAAAATACAATTTGGGTGGTGGACACGCAGTGCAGTATACAGATGATGTATCATAGAGCTATACACTTAAAGCCTATGTTATTTTATTAGCCAACATCAATCCAATAACTTCAATATTTTTTTTAAATTGCAGTAGGAGTTATTAAACTACCATGGCTAATGCTAGAATGATGGTATACCTCAGGGTAGCATTCCAAGTCTCTAACTCAGAAAAATATTCAAGAGAAAAAGTACTGGATACTACATAAGCATTTGATAGTACATAACCAGGTTAAAAGACCACGTGTCATGAAAACTTTCTTACATAAACTACTATCTATACAAATCTCAAGAGCAGGGAAAGGAAAAGAGTATTTCAAACCAACAGCATCCAATCTGTCATACAGTATGGAGAAAATATTGAAATCCTTAAATTCATTTGATATTACTCAAATTTATTCAGAAAATTATTACGGAATCAACAGTTACATGAGGTCTGTCCAGAAGGTATCTAGCCATGTACTATGAAAAAGAGAGACATTTATTGAAGACGATACAAGATACAAGCAACATTGTACACAGGACAATGATGCCTCAGTCCCCTTCAAAGTAGGCACCTTGGGACCTCACAGAGTTCTCCCACTTGCCATCAGCTGCCCCATCATATTTTCGTGAATCTCATCAATGGTCTGAAATCTCTTCCCTTTCAAAAGTAATTTTAGTTTTGGGAAAAGCCAGAAGTCTCAGAGTGCCCAATATGAGCTGTAAGTGGGGGTGAATCACCTGGGTGATTTGATGTTTTGCCAAAAAACTCTGCACAAGATGTGATACATGGGCGGGCATATTGTCGTGATGAAGCTGCCAATCATCGGTTGCCCATAGCTGCGGTCTTCTGAATCATCCGAATAATTTCCACAGGGGAATGTTCAAGCTCAATGCAAAACGTGATGCAGATTCATTGCTCTGCTCACTCAGTCATTTTGAATGGGATGACCACACAGTGCACATGCTCACTCAACAACATCTACCGCCCCCACTGACTAGTACGGTGAAGTCATCCATTGTTCACGCATGTGCCTTCCAGTCCACTTTCCTTGGCTGCCAGGTTACACTGATGTTGCATAAACTGCTCTCCTCACATTAACAATGGCTGGATTTTTCCGGACAGACCTCATAAAAACATAATAATTTATAACACGCCTAAAAAAATTTCTTAACTTGATCAAAATTCCTAAGCTCTGCTAAGATAGAATTGAGAACCTTTTCTGTTGAAATCACTGGTAACACACTCACCAGGAGACTCTCCTCCCGTATCTGGGGCGCGGGCTGACTCCGTGGGAGAAACCACACTGACAGCATCGGCAGGTGCATGGGCAGTAAGCGTGGGAGGTAAGACTGATGACTTTTTTGTTGCAATGATGACACTTCTGTAGTAAAACAGAAAACAGGCTTTAAAATACGGAAGGTTAACTCAAGTTAATCACATAAATTTCAAAATAGAGAACAGGAAACTAAACTCTTTTTCTAATTTCTTCTTCTCTATTTTGAAACACAATCAAGAACATTCAAGAAACTTCGACGGTGTTCATATTTATTGCCTCTCAATTATTTTAGAATCAAAACAATGTTCTATGGAAACATGATAATTTAACATTTAAACTTAGATTTACTGTACGATATTCTTTACATTTAGGATCATCTTTAACTACCTAACTTAAAATATAATCAAAGGTATATAAAAAAGGAATTTTGGCACTCAAGTGG
>VMDR010023132.1:0-15790 GCA_007922815.1 Macrotus californicus | reverse complement strand
CATTGAGTAGAAGGAAGAAAATAATAAAAATCAGTGCAGAAGTAAACAAAATAGCATCTAAAAAATGATACAAAAGATCAATGAATCCAAGAGATGGTTCTTAGAAAAGCTAAACAAGATTGACAAACGTTTAACCAGGGTCATCAAGAAAAAAGAGAGAGGACCCAAATGAATAAAATGAGAAATGAAAGAGGAGAGATAACAGTGGACACTAAAGAAATATGAAGGATTGTAAGAAAATGTTATGAACAACTATATGCCAAGAAACTGGACAACCTGGACAAAATAGTAAATCCTAGAAACATACAATCTCCCAAAACTAAATCAGGAAAAATCAAAAAATCTGAATAGATACTGTACACCTAGTGAAATTGAAGAACTAATAAAAAAACTTCCAACAAACAAAAGTCCTGGACTGGATGTCTTCACATGTCAATTTTACCAAACATTCTGGGAAGAATTAATACCTCTCCTTCTCAACTACTTCAAAAAATGCAAGAGGAAGGAAGCTTCCCAAGCTCATTTTATGAGGCCAGCATTATACTAATTCCAAAACCAGATAAAGACACTACAAAAAAATAAGAAAACTATAGGCCAATATCCCCGATGAACATAGATACGAAAATTCTCAACAAAATATTAGCAAACTGAATAGAGCAATGCATCAAAATATCATACATCATGATGAAGTGGGATTTATTCCAGAATGCAAGGTTAATACAACATTGGCAAATCAGTTAATGTAATTTACCACATAAAAATGAAGGATAAAAACCACATGATCATATCAATAGATGCAGAAAAAGCTTTTGATAAAATCCAGCACCCATTTATGATAAAAACACTCAGAAAAGTAGGAATAGAGGGAACATACCTAAAGATAATACAGGCCATATGTGACAAACCCACTGCCACCATCATACTCAATGGGCAAAATTACAAGCACTGCCCTCAAGATCAGGATCAAGAATGGATGTCCACTTTCACCACTCTTATTCAATATAGTACTGGAAGTCCTAGCCACAGCAATCAGATGGGAAGAAGAAATAAAGGGCATCCAAATTGGAAAGAAAGAATAAAACTTTATTTGCAGATGACAGGATACTGTACATAGAAAAACCCAAAGATTCTACCAAGAAACTACTAGAATGGATCAATGAATTCAGATAAGTAGCAGTATAAAAAGTTAATATTGAGAAATGAGTTGCATTTTTATATGCCAATAATGAACTAACAGAAAGGGAAATTAAGAACAATCCTATTTACAATTGTTTCAAAAAGAATAAAATACCTAGGAATAAATCTATTGAAGAATGTAAAAGATCTGTACTTGGAAAATTATAAGATACTGTGGTTTTAATTTGCATCTCTCTGATGGCTAGTGATACTGGCCATCATAAACAAATCAACAAACAACTAGTGCTAGCAAGGTTGTAGAGAAAAGGGGACCCTAGCACATTATTGGTAGGAATGCAGACTGGTGCAGCCATTGTGGAAAACAGTATGGAATTTCCTCAAAAAACTAAAAATAGAACTGCCTTTTGATCAGGCAATTCCACTGCTAGGATTATATCCTAAGAATCCTGAAACACCAATTCAAAAGAACCTATGCACCTCAATGTTCATAGCAGCACAATTTACAATAGCCAAGTGCTGGAAACAGCCTAAGTGCCCATCAGTCAATGAGTGGATCAAAAAACTATGGTACATTTGTACAATGGAAGACTATGCAGCAGAAAGAAAGAAGGAGCTCCTACCCTTTGTGACAGCATGGATTAAACTAGAGATCATTGTGCTAAGTGAAATAAGCCAGGTGGTGAAAGACAAATACCATATGATCTCACAGTTAACTGGAATCTAATAAACAAAACAAACAAGTGAGTCAAATAGAACCAGAGACATGGAAATAAAGAACAAACTGACAGTGACCAGAGGGGCAGGGATAGGGGGACAATAGGGGAAAGAAGGGTAAGGGTCTTCAAGGAGCATGTATAAAGGACTCATGGACAAAGACAGCAGGGGGAAGGGATTGAATGTGGGAGGTGGGGGTGGATAGGGCAGGGGAAGAATAATGTGGGGAAATGGAGACAACTGTAATTGAAAAACAATAAAAAATACTCAACTAGGAAGGGGGAGGGAACAGTGGGGGGAAGGGTTTCTAGGAAACACTATAAAGGACACCTGGACATAACCAAGGGGGAGAGTGGGAGCAAGGGAGGGAGGTGGGATTGGCTGGGGTGGGGGGGAAGTGGTGGGGGAAAATGCAGACAACTGTAAATGAACAACAACAAAGTAATAAAAAAATTTAAAAAATAAAGAAAGAATACCATGTTAAAATAAATAAATAAAAATAAATAAAAAAATACTCAACTAGAAAAAAATGAAAGTTTAAGACACTGAAGAAATTGAAGAAGGTACAAATAAGTGAAAGCATATACTATGTGCATGAATAGGAAGAATTAACATCATTAAAATGTCCATACTACACAAAGCAATCTATAGATTCAACACAATCCCTGTCAAAATAACAGTGACATATTTTACAGATTTAGAAAAATATTTCAAAAATTTATATAGAACCACAAAAGGCCCTTCATAGAACAAAGTTCTTGTGAAAGAAGTTGAGGAGTCATGCTACCTTATATGAAACTGTAATATAAGGCCATAGTAATCCAAACAGCATGGCACTGGCATAAAAACAGACACGTAGATCAATGAAACAGAATGGAGAGCCCAGAAACAAACCCACACCTTTATTGTCAATTAATATTTGATAGAAGAAACAAGCACATACAATGGGCTAAAGATAGTTTATTCAATAAATGGTGTTGGGGAAATTGAACAGGCATGTGCAGAAAAATGATTCTAGACCACATTCTTATACCACACACAAGAATAAATTCAAAATGGATCAAAGACTTAAATGTTAGACTCAAAACCATAAAAATCCTAGAAGAAAATATAGGCAGTAAAATCTCAGACATTGTTCATAGCAATATTTTATCAGATATATCTCCCCAGGCAAGGGAAACAAAAGAAAAACAAATAGGACTACATCAAACTAAAAAGTTTTTGCACAACAAAGGAAATCATCAACAAAATAAAAAGAAAACCTACAGAATGGGAGAAAATATTTGCCAATACACCTGATAAGGTGTTAATACCCTAAATTCATAAAAACCTATGAAACTCAACACCAAAAAAACCACAAACAACCAAATTTAAGAAATGGGCAAAGGACCTGAAAAGATACTTCTCCAAAGAGGACACACTGATGGCCAACAGACCTATGAAAAGATGCTCAACATCACTAATCATCAGATATATGCATAAAACCGCAATGAGATACCATCACACTAAACAGTTCACAGAACAGCTATCATCAATAAATCAACAAGCAAGTGTTGGTGAGGATGTATGTGGAGAAAGGGGAACCCTTTTGCACTATTGGTGGGAATGCAGACTGGTGCAGCCACTACAGAAAGCAGGATGGAGATACCTCAAAAAATTAAAAATGGACCTGTCTTTTGACCCTGTGATTTCACTTCTGGGAATATATCCAAAGGAACCCCAAACACTACAAAAGAATATAAGCACTCCTGTGTTCATTCCAGCATTATTTACAATTATGAAGATATGGAAGCAGCCCAAGCATCCATCAGTAGATGAATGGATAAAACAACTATGGGACATTTACACAATGGAATACTACTCTGCCCTCAAAAAGAATAAAGTTTTGTGATAGTATGGATGGACCTGGAGAGCATTATGCTAAGTGAAATAAGCCAGTCAGAGAAAGTATAATTTCACTCATATATGGAATCTAATAAAGAAACTGAACTATAAGAAAAATAGAGAGAGACTCATAGATAGAGAGCCTGATGACAGCTAAGGATGGGGCATATGTTAAGGGGTAGAGGGATTGAGCAAAAAGGAAAAAAGGCTCATGGACATGGACAACAGTGGGGTGATTGAAGGGGGCAGGGGAGTATAAGGGGACTAAATGGTAATGGAAAAATATAATAAGTAACAAAAATGCTTTACTGTCATAAAATGCTAGCCATTATCTAATCCTTCAGCAAGTGGTAATCTTTTTGCAGGTGGAGGGTCTTGCCTCAATGTTGATAAACATTCAGTATCTTAAAAGCACAATAAAACAAGCTATGCCTGCACTTACTGGTGAAAACATCTTATTTGACAAATAAGTAAATACTCAAATACTGTCTTTGCTTGTGGTTTATAATTTCATTGGTGTCAAGTAATTATGGGTGTCAATTATGGGCAACATTTTCCTTTAAAGATCTAGGTCAGCAGATTAGCTATCATTAGATTGGCATTTTCAATGCCAAAGCAAATGACAATAGAGAACTTGACTATTGGTCCACATGCATTTATTTCTTCTTTCTACCAATACGTGCATAAAATGATAGTGTAGAAATGAAAATAAGGCCTAAATGCTCAATGATAGGATGATGAAGAAAGAGCCATCAGAAGAAAGATTCCATCAAATTTTTGGACAATGGATATAATACGCAGGATTGAAAACTGGTAAAGGAGAATCAAGGGAGTCACAGTTCTGAGCACATACAGAAGGAGGAACAAATGAAGAGGGAGCCAGTACGCCCTTCCATGCAGTTAAGGGCCTCCGTGCTATGAAATATTGGCTACAAAAGAGGGTAGCAGTACAATGTAGGGCAGGAGAAAAAGGTGCTTTATTAAAAGTTTATGTGTGAAACAGTCAAACTCACTTCACCCCCAAGAGTGTAATTCTTGGAAGTCAGGCTTCCATGCCAAGACTTAAAAAAAAAGTATTCTCTTCCAGAGAAACTGGAAAGCTGCAGGAGAATGTCCTGTACATTTTATCATGGAGAGGAGCAGCAGATCAGGAGTCACTCATTTCCCCAAACTGATCTCACTTAGAGAAAATTGGCAAAATCAGCAAGGTCTGTCCATGCTCCAGGGCCCCCCTCAGGTTTAATTGACTTGTTCTTGTGTGTGAGCTCAAGAATCGTCTTCAGGGGGACAACCCCTCCAATGTGGAAGAGAGACGTCACAATGAATGAGAGGAAACTTACACTCATACATGTGTTCCCAGAGAGATTTGAGACACCATGAAAATGGAATAAATCTATACCAAGACTAGTTCCTAGATAGTAAAGATATATTTGTCAGAATAGAAATAATTCAATAGAAAAGCTGGAATATTAGACCTGGGAAATTTTTCATAAGTACAATAAAAAAACAAAAAAGGTGGAAAATATGGGAATGAAACCCAGAGGGTCAGTGCAGGAGCACTTGACATCTGGATAAGAGACAAATGTCAGGGGAAAGTATTGAAGGAGTCATGACATTTTTCTAGAACCAAAGGACTTAATGTTCAGATTGAACATGTACACCTATTGCCCAGCACAATGAGTTAAAACAAAACAAAACAAAGCAAACCTCTCGTAACACATTACCACAAAATGTCAGAACACCACAGATAAAAGGAAAATCCTAAAAACAAAAAAGAGAAAAACAGCCAAAATGAAAACAGTAAGTCAGCATCAGACTGTGTTTATTAGCAATCCTAAAAATTAGGAGCTTTTGGCTTTTTGAGAAAAAGTCATATCGATTTAGGATTCAATACATAGTTAAAGTATCAATAAAAGGATGATAGAATGGAGATATTATCAGATATGTAAGGCCCAGAAGGGACTCTCCAGGGAAACAGAAGGACTTGATAGAATACTAAATTTGTAAGAGAGGTTGAACAAAATTAATAATAGTCAAAAGTAATTAGTTCCAAAAAAACTGAACTCCAGGCAAAAACTCATATGAGAAAGAGCATTTAATCAGAGGGCACAGCGGCTGTGCCGTGAACCACATTTGAACAGTCAGAACCATGAATTGATTGAAAATCACTATTGATTTTCAATCTTCAGAATCTACCTACTGATAAAGCTTGAGGACTAATTGCCATCCTAGAACAAAATGTAAGTGTGGTGAGTCTGACATTGTAAGGGTAACAATGCAGGAAGCCGAACCAGGAACAGAGCTAAAATCAGCACCCGGATTCTCACTTTTGAAAGTAGGATGTGAAAATACACTTTGTGATGGAAGCAAAAATAAGGGTCTTTTAAGATTATTTTTAAATTAACAAACAACAAAATGACACATAATTTCACATCTTCTGTTTCTTGTATCCATTTAGAATTAATTTGGCAGGAATAGAAGCAAAGATTCCCTTTCACAACTGAAAAAAAATATTTTCATGAAAGAAGATTTTAGCTTTTGATGTTATGATCATTAGGATCTTGATTTGTCATTATGAAATCAATGACACTGTCACCAATTGTCACAGGCTAATGCCAAAATAAGAGAGGTGAGCAGAATAGATAAAGGATGCTATTGAATCAAGCAAAGGTCAAGTATAATAGTATCACGGTGAACTGCACAAAAACCCGCTTTGCAGTGAGTTCACACAACTTGACATTGTGAAGATGAAAAGAAACTTGGCCATAGTCATTTATATCCTGTTCACTTAATGAGTGCTGGTTTACCACAATATTAAACATATTAAATTGACATTAAAAATTTAATTTTATTAGTTTTGCAGTTTGGCTTCTTTTTGATATGCATATTGAAAAAGGTTGTGTCATTAGTTTATTATGTTAAAAGCATTTCAACTCTACTTGAGGACTAAGGAGAGACATGTGGATGGCACCCAGGCCGCATTTCCTCTCTTCTGTCCCCTTTCTTAAAAGAACAGGTAGTTGGCTCAGCAGGTTTGAATTAATCAGTGGCAAAACAAGCTGAGATCAGAGCTGAGCTACTCCTTCCCAGCATGTCAATTCTCAAACTATAAACTCTATTGTTACATAGTTGCCTAGCTCTTGGCTGCTTATAATGTGATTGATGGGCTCGCCCCATTGCTATTCCCTAGGGACTGAATCAGAATCCTCTTCTTTAACACATCTCCAGGTGACCCACATGCACATTAAAGTTTGAAAGGCACTGACCCTGCCCTTTCTCTATAACATAGACAAGTGTGGGAGTAGCATCCATTCGTCTCTGTGAAATCCTCACCCTCGATACTCTTAGCTCTGCCAGCCTGAGCACCCTCCTCTGAGGATAGAGCTCAGACACCATGCAACAAGTTCTTGCATGAGCTCCCATTTCCCAACACTTGGCAGATGTTTGTTGTTTTCATCTGCCTGGATTCCTTGCCTGTAAATCAGAATAGTAACAATATTTTTCTCATAGAGTTGTTGTGAGGCTCATGTGTAATAATCCATATAAAGCACTCTGCACAGAGTAACATCTCAATAAATGAGGTTATAATTATTAGCTATCATTAAAGAGTCCCAGGTGATAAGATTCAGCAGGAAAAGGCTTATATGTTAATGATCTCCAGCCTAGGCTGTCATCAGGTTCATTTCCCTCATCAATAGCTCATTACTTGATTGTCAAGTCACAGACAGTATAAGCCACACACCATCACACCGAATAATAGCAATTACTACAGGTCTGGTGTGTAAAACATTACAGAGCCTGCATCCTTCTCATGAGTGAGGCTGTCTGCTGGAGGAGGCAGTGATGCGGGGCACAGCTGTATGGCAAGACTGTCTCTCACCCTTACAGTCCGGCCCCCTTTGTCTCACAAGCTTCTAAACAGTCCTGGCCTGAGTCCCGATATTTTGCAAAGCCAAAGGAGTTCTTCTCTTTCTGTATTTCTTTTATCCACTTCTTGATGTACTGCCTTATCCCTAGGCAGCCAGACACATCTCACATGCTGTTCTACCAGACCTTTTCCCTGCTCCCACCTCCCACTCCAACACTGAAGCATTGTAACTGGACAAAACCATTTTTCCTGAGACCTTCTGCCAAAGAGGGCCCTTTCCCAGGTGGATCCTCAGTCCCTCAAACAGGCTTCCAGAAGGCCCTCTATATCTTGACTGCAAACACACCACCTTGTCTTGTCAGAGGCCCAGGCATGACTGGGCTTAATGTCCATATGGTGCTCTTTATATTTCAAATGACTGGTTCTACTGAGTCCAGAAAAGAGAAGACATGGGGGGATGTGAATATGATGTCTTAATTTTGTGAAATTAAGATCATAATGTGAATGTGGGCATATGCTCAGGAGGGTATTTCCAGGACAAATGGAGAGGAAGTAATAGAAAGAAGAGAAACTGCCTCTGTGACCCTTTTACGTCCTGGGTGGAAGGTACAATATGCTGTCATATTAAAATATGACAACATCACATTTAGCCCCCCAGACCAGTATCTGTTTAACACTGAAACTGTGGCTTACACAGGCTATGTAACCCCTGGGATCTGAGCTCCTATTTGTTTTCCTCCAGAATCCACTTTCTTTGCACTACATGATATGGCTTCATCTAATGGAATCAGCTATGGGTGGTAGTCAGTTCCCTGTTGTGGAGAGCAATCAGACAGACTGGAGGCTGGAAAGCCTGCTCAATATCCTCAGGCCTGGAATGAAGTCAAGGGTACCTGAGGATTGGAGCCTGGGGTAATTCCTAAAGCGACACCATAAAGCAAGTGGTCCAGAAGAAGGTTATCAGTTCCAGGCAAAGCTAAAGCACATGAGAACAAAGAAGAACCAAAATACAAAGCTAAAAGTATGGAACATCACAGCAAGCTGATGTATTGTGACCCACTGCAGAGTGGGTGACAGGAGATCAAGTGCTGAGGCCCCCAGGGACTCAGATCTGCCCACAAATGTGTTGTGTATGGTCTGAAAGCATTAATTCCTTTTTAGTTTAGCCAACATCTAGAAGTTAGTAGATTTCACCCACAAATCCAGATTCCAAAACTCTTAAAAAATGGGGGCGATCTGACAATAATGGGCCCACATTTCTGGCTGGCTACAGCTGAGTGGTGGCTGGTTCCACAGGCAGGACACATGCTCTTGGACTGCAGGCTCCCACCACCTTATATGGTCTTATGTCCTTCTGTCTCTATTTGTTTGTGTTATCTGCCTGGACTCTGAAAATAACCAGAACAATTTATGTTTTCTGCTGCCATGTAGGAGGTCAGCTTAGAAAGACAGGCTGCTTTTGTGGCATTTCTCACAGACTCATATTCCCTGCAGGACTGACTTGAAGTTACAATATATGGACAGTCTGAAAGACAAACCACTTGCGTATTTTTCCAGATATAAAACAATTACTAAGTAGCATATACAAGCATGTTCTAAACAGTGAGCCATGCCAGTGACTGATCAGTAGAGAAGTAGATTATTTAAAACACGGATGAAATCAAGATAGACAAGAACTAGGGCACATATATTCTTAGCCACTGCTGTCTAAGAACTGCATCAAAACCCTAGAGAGAAGATACTGATAGTTGCCATTAAAATTGTACTTTAACATTCCTTATCATGGAGAGAAAAATCAAGGAACTTAACTAACAAGCAAAATAGAGACAGACTCATAGAGAGCAGGCTGACATCTGCTGGGGGTGGGGTTGATGGGTGTAGGGATTGAACAAAAAAGAAAAAAAGAGAAAGAACTCACAGACACAGACAACAGTGTGATGATTGTGGGGGTGAGGAGGTGGGTGGGGAGATAAATGGTAATGAAAAAGTATGATAAAAAATAAATAAACAAAATTTTTAAAAGTAAGCATGAAATGTTTTCTACAGTATGACTTCAGTTATTTTCCACTCCTTGTTTTGTTGTCTTTATCAAACTGGTACCAAAAAATATCCCAAATATGCCAGGTTTTGGTAAGATGAATTATGCAAGCCAACTTAGTGACCAGAGAGAGGGGCTGAAAAGCAGCTCCAACATCAACGGAGGCTCCTTGCTTTGCAGCAATGAAAAATGCCACCAGTAAACAAAAATAAAGGAGGCTTTTACTGGAAGTATATAGCTACTCATGGAATTGATGAGAAGGCTGGAAAATGAGATATGGATATAAGCAAACAGCCAGCAGTCCCTGTGGTTAGAGATGTGAGCAATGCTGGGGTCCAAGAATCAGAGGCTCCCCGTCTCACATGGGTGCCACACTGGAATAGATGAGCCCAGTCACTTTTAGCTACTGTGTCATTCTGTGTAAGATCCTAATTCCAAAGAGGTATTTTATCAATTAGTCTTGGGAAACTGGATTGTATACCAGTGTGTAAACTCCGTAAAGTCAGCACTAGTAACTAGCAGCTTATGTTTTCAGCACCAAGGACAGAGTTTGAGACCAAGTAGATTCTCCCTATTTGTGAAATGGACCAATGTAGGAAAGACACAGAATGCTTTTACTCTTTGACTAGTGTAAGATAGACCATCTAGAAAACTAGTCTCCAAAGCACAAAGCCACTTGGGGAAGAAATAGTTTTCCAAAAGAAAGTCAGGATACTATTACTAAGAGAGTGCTTAGTGGGAGCTGGGCAAGCAGTAGAGTGGGTATGCAGGGAGATGCTTTTGTTTTCCCATCAAGATTTATATAACAAGCATGGAAAACTTCAGATCACTCCAGATCTTTTACATTTCAACATAACAACAAAGAATCAGTGTCCAATTGCATCTAAGTCCATCCTGTTTTCTTGCGTACAACATGGTAGCCAGATTTGGAGTGCTGTTGACTGGTGATCTGAAGTCCCATGTCCCCCTGTTCTGGTTCGGATGTGGAAGTCCATATGCTTGTGCCAGCCCTGCCCTGAGTTCCTTGGATGTAGGCACATCTCCTCCAAGAACATGCCATATGTACAAGAGGCTGTTCCAAGGAGAAGCAAATTTGCACATCCCACTCAGAGGCGCAATGGCAAGGATGAATGTGAGGAGTGCTTGGATTTTCTGATCTCCCTCTGAGGTACTTGAGGAAGGATCATAGGACTCGTTTTAAAGATCTAAGAAAGAATACCACCTGGGAGTGGGAAATGGTCAGGAAGACTCTGATAATGAAACAACCTTAGTGTTGGCAATGAAGCAATGTCTTTCTTACATTGATCTGACTGACCATTGCAATTAGAGCCCAACCCACTCACTTTGCCAGCTGGTCACGTACAATTTAGCTCTTAATTGTACGTTCTTTTGTGAGATCCTCAGAATGCCTAATGTGTGAGTCTCCTTCAGGCAGTTGGAGCACAGACTCACAGAGGCTTTTTCAACAAAAGCAAGTTTTATCTCCAGCCTCTGCTCTAGCCATGAGCTGAAGAAGTTTGTGGTCTTTCTGTTACTTGGGTTGGAAGTGTGGATGCTGAGTACTGGCGTGAAATTCTTTAGAGAAGGAGGAGAAACTATAGGTCAGCAGCATGGTTGTCCATGCTAGACCAGAGAGATCTGATGCCCATGGACCTAATCTGACTACATACATTTATTTTTCATTCTGCATATGATTAAACTTTTAAAATATTATTTTCAATTCTATAAAATTTGGAAGCTGTACATACAAATCTGGATTTCTAATTTGTCTTGAAGCCATGTATAGTCTTGTGGTCCTAGGGCTTCTTTTCCTCAAGGAAGTGGTCATGGAGCTGAGTTGTGGCAGCTCCCTTGGGCCAGGGCATTAGCTGTGTACTTAACTTTGGTTAGGACACAGTGTCTGCGTATGAGGGGCCTGTGTTGGTACATGAGTGTGCAACTCCAGATCTACAATTTTATTATTAATGGGGTGTGCCTATATCTTAAATTGCTAAAAATATTTCCTCTGTTCTTGGAATATGACTAATGACTATTATGGGATATGCAAGGGGTTGGTTAGTAACTTGGGAGCAGACTAGGAAATGGTGTAATGTGGATCCAGGACCCTAAATGCCTTGGGGAAAGTTGACCGTACTTTAAATTCACCTTGGCAACTGTTATATTCTACTTTCAAGTTTTTAAGCAGTTTGACTTACAGATAAGGTCTACATAGTTTCATATGATAGGCCAGATCATACAAGGCCTTGAATACCACACTAGGGGTTTCTTCACAAAAAATAGGTTTGAAAACACCGAGGCACCCTGAGTCCTGCTGCCCAGAGCCATTTCCTGGTGTGCAGGGCAACCGTGTCAGGTCAGCTCCTTGCTGGAGTTAGCTGCTCCCACAGATGCCCCACAAGCCATGTGCATGGCCCACAACTCCAGGGACCCATTACACAGGAGGACTTTCATTTTTTGAAGAAACTTTGTATTTTCATTTCTTTTGACCCATAGTCTTCTCTTTTGTGAGTTTGTCACAGATATTAGCATATGTGCACCGTGATGTGTGCCTGACTTGTTTGTGGCAACCTTTTTAATAACTAGAGCCTGGAAACAATCTAAGGGCCTATCGACAGGACAGCTGAACTAATTGAGGTGCATCCATACAATTCAGTACCATGCAGCTGTGAAAACATGTCTGTGGCTCATATGGAATATGCACTGAAGTATAGTTCAGGTAAAAACAGCAAGGTGTTGATTAGGGTTTCTAACGTGTTTCCATTCATTTAGAAACTGTGCAGACATTCACTTATTCTTATATAAGGTAGAGTAGTTTTAGGAGGTAAATGACTTCTTGGGAGTGAGCCTGGGTACCAGGGTGAAGAGATAAATGCACTTTTCAGTATATCTTTCTGTATTGTTTGCTGATTTTATTATGTTTATATATGCTATCTGTTTCAATAATAAGAATCAAGTTGTGTTGTGTGCACTTAATTTTGAGCTTCATTTCTCCTGAAGCATGCTTCATTCCCTTTTTAAAAAACACCACACAAGGATATGCTTTTCTTTCATTGATTTCAGAGAGAGAAACATCAATGCAAGAGAAACGGTCTGGGGCTCGAACCCACAACCTAGGTATGTGCCCTGACAAGGGAATTGGACCTGCAAACTTCCAGTGCACAGGACAATGCTCCAACCAACTGAGCCACCTAGCCAGGGTACTGCTTCATTCATTTTAAGAAAATGTCCCCCAATATAGTCCAGTTATATCTCACAGTACAGTTTTCTCGAAAGATCCCCGGTTCTGCCTGGCTAGCAGAACCGAGCAGGTCATCCTGGGCCCCTGCTGAGAGCTGGGACTCCTTTCTTGGAGCCCTGGGTAAGAACACCTCCCAGGTACTATGGAGTGCCTTGTGGATTTGCTCAGAGTGAGCGAAGAAGGTGAAGAGCCAGCCAGTAGCTCCCTGCTGCTTTCCTCATCTTACTTAGTTCTGACAGCTTCAACCTGACTCTAACCCCTCCCTCTTTCTATATATCGAATGGACAGGATATATTTGTCATTGCCAGTCTGGGTACACTTCAGGAATTAAATAGTGGGGATAAAACTCTGTCTTGAATGATGTACTCTCGTCCCAACACTGAGGATGAAGGCAGAGTTGGGTAAAGGTGAGTGGGACCAAGTGTGAGACCCATAAAAGACCAGTCAGTAGAAGATAAACTGTTCTTCAAGCAAAATGGGAAAAGGAATTCTAGGAAAGGGAAGCTAAGGTACATGAGCACCTTAGAATCAGACACATTCTAAGCCAGAAGCTTAGAGAGTAGCTGGACACAGGCTGAAACAGGAGAACTAGCAGGGGTACAATTAGAAAATTCTGTAAGAAATTTAGACTTTATTCTAAAAACTTTTGATCCCTAGCAGGTTTCTCAAATAAGAGAATATTATCCAGTTTTATTTGACAAAGATAACTGGCAGTAGTATAGGATATAGTAACTAAAACAAATCCCTCTTAATTAGAGCAGAGAGAGGCTGTTATTGTTATTAGATTTCTATCTCAAGATGATAAACCCTGAAGGAAGGTGGAGACAGAAGAAATACAGGGTTGAGGGCAGGTCTGAAAGGTGTTTGTTAAGTAATAGCTCAGTGAGGGACCAAATAAAGAAGAAGGAATATCAACAATGACTTTGAGTGTGTGGCTTGGATTTGATGGTGACTTAGATCCAGGAGATAGAGCACACAGCTGGAAGGGTTGTTTTTTGACCTTGAAGTTTTAAATCTTTGTATTTTACCCACAATAAGAGTTGTTTGTGAGTGAATGTCCTCTGATTTCATGAATTTACTTGGCCAAACCCTTATTAAATCCTCACACTGGGACCCAGGACAAGAAGTTGTGTAAGATGTGAAGGTCAAGGAAGTTTTGGAATTGAATGTTTTACAGCTCACTCCTGCTCTGTCTCTTCCAACAGAACCAGCCAAAATATTTCCTACCTTCTAAAGAACAATTAGACTTTGGGCCAAGATGGAGGCATAGGTAGACACACTGTGCCTCCTCACACAACCAAAAGAAGGACAATAACAAATTTAAAAACAAAAAACAACCAGAGCTGAGAGAAAATTGAACTGTATGGAAGTCTGACAACCAAGGAGGTAAAGAAGAAACATTCACCCAGATCGGTAGCAGGGACAGAGATGGACAGCTGGGCAGAGAGGACTCATGGCAAGGTGGCAGCTGGCAGACTGGGCAGTCCCAAACTCACATGCAGATAAACCAGGAGGAACAACTGGGGAGCAAGATAGATCGCACAACCCAGGGTTCCCGCTAGGGAAATAAAGCCTCAAAGCCTCTGACTGAAAACACCTGTGGGGGTTGAGGCAGCAGGAGAAACTCCCCGCTTCACAGGAGAGCTCATTGGAGAGACCCACAGGGTCTTAGAATGTACACAAACCCACCCACCTGGGAATCACCACCAGAAGGGCCCAATTTGATTGCAGGTAGTGGGGTAAGTGACTGAAAACTGGAAGAGAGCAGAGCAAGAGGCATTGTTCCCTCTAGGACCCCTCCCCTATATACAGCAGTGGGTTCCCGGCCCTGGTGAACACCTAAGGCTTCACCCCTTACTACATAACAGGCGTGCTGAGACAAAAAAAAAAAAATTAGCCCAAATGAAAGAATAGATCAAAGCTCTAGAAAAAATGCAACTAAGCAAGGAAGAGATAGCCAATCTATCACATGCACAGTTCAAAACACTGGTAATTAGGATGCTCACAGAATTGATTGAATATGGTCGCAAATTAGAGGAAAAAATGAAGGCTATGGAAAGTGAAATAAAGGAAATGTACAGGGAACTAACAATGACGAAAAGAAAACTGGGACTCAAATCAACAGTTTGGAGCAGAAGGAAGAAAGAAACATTCAACCACAACACAACGAAGAAACAAGAATTCAAAAAAATGAGGACAGGCTTAGGAACCTCCAGGATATCTTTAAACATTCCAACATCAAAATCATAGGGGTGCCAGAAGGGGAAGAGGAAGACCAAGTAATTGAAAACTTATTTGCAAAACATATGAAGGAGAACTTCTCCAATCTGGCAAAGGAAACAGACTTCCAGGAAGTCCTGGAAGCCTAGGGAGTCCCAAAGAAGTTGGACCCAAGGAGGAACACACCAAGGCACATCATAATTACATTACCCAAGATTAAAGATAAGGAGAGAATCTTAAAAGCAGCAAGAGAAAAGGAGACAGTTAGCTACAAAGGAGTGCCCATCAGACTGTCAGCTGATTTCTCAAAAGAAACCTTACAGGCAAGAAGGGGCTGGAAAGAAGTATTCCAAGTCATGAAAGGCAAGAAACTACATCCAAGATTACTCTATCCGGCAAAGCTACCATTTAGAATGGAAGGGCAGATAAAGTGCTTCCCAGATAAGGTCAAGTTCAAGGAGTTCATCATCACCAAGCCCTTATTATATGAAATGTTAAAGGGACTTATATAAGAAAAAAAAGATAAAAAATATGAACAGTAAAATAACAACAGACTCACAGTTATTAACAACGGAACCTAAAACAAAAACAAAAACAAACTAAGCAAACAACTAGAACATGAAGAGAATCATAGAAATGGAGATCACATGGAGGGTTATCAGTGGGGGAGTGGGTGGGGAGAGAGGGGGAA
>VMDR010023131.1:0-15788 GCA_007922815.1 Macrotus californicus | reverse complement strand
GAATGGACACAGACAATTTGTGGTGATTGCAGGGGGGAGGAGGGTATAAGGGGGATAAATGGTAATGGAAAAAATACAATAAAAAATTAAAACAAAACAAAAAAAGGATAAGAAAAACATAACATTAATTTTACCTTTAATTATTCCTTCTCCAATGCTTTTCCTTTCTTAATGTACATTTGAATGCTTTCAAGATTTTCTCTTTGTCTTTTGTTTTCTAAAGTTTGAATACCATATGCTTGAGTGTACAATTTTTTGTATTTATCTTAGCATTCTCTGAGCTTCTGGGATGTGCGGTTTGGTATCAGTCATTAATTTTGAAAAGTTCTTAGTTATAAGTATTTCAAATATTTCTTCTGCTCTGTTTTTTTTTTCTTCTGGTGTTCCAAATGCATGTATGTTATACCTTTTGAAATTGTCCTACCGTTGTTGGACATTCCAGGTTTTTTTTTTTATTTTTTCATCCCATTTTGTATTTTCATTTCTGTTTGGGAAGTTTTTCTTGACCTATCTTCAGGTTTCTTAATTCTTTCTTCAGACATCTTGAAGAAAAGAATTTTACTGATGAGTCCATCAAAAGTCTCTTTCAATTTTGTTACAGAGTTTTTGATTTCTAGAATTTACTTTTGATTCTTTCTTAGAGTTGCACCTCTCTGCTTACATGACCCATCTGTTCTTGCATGTTATCACTTTTTTTCTATTAAGGCCCTTAACATGTTAATCACAGTTATTTTAAATTCTGTGTGTGTTAATTCCAAAATCTGTGTCATATCTGTGTCTGGTTCTCATGCTTGCTTCATATTGTTAAATTGCATTTTTTATTATCTTTTAGCATGGCTTGTCTTTTTGTTGTTGAAAGGTAGAAATGATACATCAGGTTATAGGGACTGAGGTCAATAAACCCTAGTGTGAGGTTTTATGTTAAGCTGGCAAGGAACTGGGCAAGGAACTGGCTTGCAGTTACAGGTACTGGAAACTTCACATTCCTCTAGTGCCCCTGTTTTTGTTACCTCTTTTACCTTTGGGCTTCCCTAAGCACTTTTCCTTAAGTAGAGTCTGTATCTTGCATCTCTTTTAGCTGTAATATGCCATTATTATACTGAAAACTTGTTGAAGGGGTGATAAGAAGTTGAAGAATGGAAGTATTCTATAATCTTATGATTAAGTCTCAGTTTTTCATGGATGTGTGTCCCTGGTCTTCACCTTGACAAGGATTTCTTAGCTTTCTCTTTTTTAACTCTTAGGTGAGAATGGAAGACTTGAGGAACTAGAGTTGAGCACATGCCCTTCCCCTAAGTGGGATGAGGCTCTGATAATGTCCTTCCCCCTGGAGAATAGGCCGTTGCAATGGAGAAGGCTCTTGGTGTGTTTCACAATGGTTACTCTTGCCTTTAACCTGCCAGAACCAAGAGGGGAGCTTCCTTATCTCTTCGCTGTGAGACCCTGGTGAAGTTCATGGAGACAGAACCATGAAATCGTAATTCCTATCCCCACCCAAGACTACAGGCCCCCGTAACAAAGAAGAATTGTTGGAAGCTGAGTGTGGACTAGTTTAAGATTGAGAAACTCTCAAAGTTCACACTGGGCTTCCAGCAATTCATGTAACTTACCATGTAAATGTCTCTATCAGTTTATGGCTTTGAGGGTATCTGCTCCAGGCAGGCAGATCTCAGCTGCAACTTTCTGGATTCATGTCTCTCAAAGTTGGGGGGTGGTTTGCCTGGCAACTTCCAAAAACTGTTTTGAATTCTCAATTTGTTCAGCTTTTTGTCTTTGCAAGGACAGGAGTGCTGACTTCTAAGCTCTTTAAATGTTAAAGCTGAAACCAAAGTCACCCAATTTATATTTTAAATTATAGATATATAATCCTGTGAAGTAGCTATTATTGGTGAGATTTAGAAACTGAGGCTCAGCCTTGTCAACTGACTTGCCCAAGACCCTATAGCTAGCAAGCTGTAGTCAGCAGGTTCCATTCTAACTCCTATCCTTCCTCACTCTAGCTCATTGATAGTCATTCCTCTGCATTTCCTTCTGAAAATCTTCATGTATAAATGGAGGACATTTTATGTCAGATAGTTAAACTTGCTGCTCAGAGAAATCTAGTTACTTGCTTACTGTGGATAATTTGTGGCTCTCCTTTTGGCGGTTAAAAGAAACAGAAACATGGAGAGAGGGGCGGGGAGGGGAGAGGGAGAGAGGCAGGGTGAGAAAGAGAGAAAGAGAATACTAGTTCTTATATATATAATATATTGTCTTTGAGTCAAAGAAAGAGACTCCATTCTCTATCCTTCCCAACTTCTTGCCCAAGATCCTATAGCCCAAGATCCTATCAAGGGGCTGGGGCAGGAGAAGGGAGGGAAGAAAAGGTTCTTCCTTAGCCTCTTACTGCTGTCTGACCTTGAGCACAGAAACAAACATTCTCTGAGACTCAGTATTCTCATCTCTAAAATAATTCAACCTAGTCACAGGCTGGTTATAAGGATCAAGTAAAATAACTTATTTAAAGCATATGATGCTGTACCTGGCACACATTAATGCCTATTATTGTCATTCATTGATATCAGTCTATATTATCATTCCAGGTCCAAACTTGCATAGTTTCTAGTGAATGAGTTTCTACCAGAAAAATCTACTTCACATAAATATGAGCCTGAAGAGATAGATCTCTTATGTCACCTTGATCTACTAATTTAGCTACTTTCATTCCTTTACTTTTTAAATCTTCCAGTAAATAAAGATTTTCCTGGTTGATCACTGTGTTATTTTGCTAGATCTGTTATAACAAATTAGCACGGACTGAGGCCTTAAAAATCAGAAATTTATTTTCTCACCGTTCTGAAGGCTGGATGTCCAAGATCAAGGTGTCAGCAGGGTTGGTTCCTTCTGAGGGTTACCAGGAGAGAGTCTATTTCATTTCTCTCTCCTGGGCTTGTAGGTGGCTGTCTTCACTCTATGTGTCTTCACAGGGAATCTTTCCTCTGTGGTATCTCTGTGTCTAAGATTCACTTTTTATAAGGGACCCCAATCAGAGTGGATTAGGGCCCATTCTGGTGGCCCCACTTTACATTGATCATCTCCATAAGACTGTACCTCCACATAAGGTCACATTCGGAGTTACTGGGTATTAGGATTGAAAATATAAATTTGCAGAGGGGGGGCACAATTCAACTGGTAACAGTTACCTTGCCAGTACCTTCTTCATGCTGCCACATCTATCCCATTTGGCTCTACCAGTGCACCATTTGAGACCCCTCCAAGTTCTCTGTAAAGCTCAGGCACCTGTTCCATCTACATACTTTTTCCTTTTTCAGATGTTTGCCTCTATTTTTTCTCTGTTCCTGGACTATTATTACCTTTTCTGACTTTTTCTTGATCCATTGGAAATTTTGTCACTATTTGGCTCTTCTCATGTTTTTGCTGTGTTTGTCTTAGTTTTGAACAAATTCCAAAAATAATCCTTTGTAACCTGTAATTTTATCTTCAGGTTGTCTTTTGTTTTTCTCCACATTGCTGGAACCACGACAGAAGACTCTCAGAGTAATTCTGGTTAGAGGATATTCATGACCGCTCCAAAAAAGCTATTTTCTTCTCAGGCAGATGCATCGGTACCTTTGCATCTCTTAGTACTTTTGGACATAATAGGGAATTCATATATAAAATTGGCTTGGAAATGCTATATATTTGCATACTTAAACATTTTGTTTAGTTTATTTTAATTCAACAAATATTTATTGAGTACCCACGATGCTGGCAATAGCTAATCTATAAGGTGTAGTAGCGGGGCACCAAAAGCTACTGGTCCAGCCAAGAAGGCACGTGCAGGGACCTAACGGACACAGTGTAACAAATGATAGCCCAGCAATAGACACAAAATGCAGTGGGAAGTCACGCTGCTTAGTTTTTTTATTTTATTTCATTAT
Source organism: Macrotus californicus (assembly GCA_007922815.1). Taxonomy (NCBI): domain Eukaryota; kingdom Metazoa; phylum Chordata; class Mammalia; order Chiroptera; family Phyllostomidae; genus Macrotus; species Macrotus californicus. The sequence goes on along the minus strand of VMDR010023131.1, from coordinate 11,868 downwards.
AAAATACTTTGGAGCTTTTTTTTTTCTCTTGGAGTTTTATCATCACAACTGGCCCAGAGTATTAATGATGGTTTTACTTGACCTCATGGCATTCTGGTGCTCTTAGGATATACTTAAAATTCTGAGTGGACTACAGGGGCTGGTGGGAACTGGCCCCTGCCCACCTCTCTGGCCTGCGCTTGAGTCCCTCTATTCTTAGCAGAGTGTTTTCCTAAACATGTGTGTTCTTTTAGTTGGCCCATGCTCTATGCTCTTTCCCACACTGAGGTGTGAGCACAGGCATCTGCCTAGAATGCCCTCATCAACCCCACTCAGCTAGCACCTCTGCTTCCTACAGCCTTCAGATCAAAGCCACTTCTCTAAAGAGAACTCTCTGGTTCTCCTCTGCCCATCTCAGTTAGTTCATTGTCCCACATGCCATCCTGTCCTTACTTTCCCTTCAGAGCACATACAGTGCTTTTATCTATTTGTGGGACCAGTTCTTTAATGTCTAACACTTCCACTGGATTATAAGACTCACGGGAGCAGGAAGTCCATTTCTTTTACTCATCTCTCCATGCCCAGGACTGTGCCTGGCACGAAGTGGGATCTGTTGTAATTTATGCCTCTAATCTTTCATGCCCACCTTCACATTCTCCATTCACAGAGATAAAGGTCTCAGCTGGCAGTCACACTCTGGTCCTCTGGCTCCAATCTCCTTTCTTCTGGTCCTAATCACATCCTGAGATTAACTGGATCATCGACTTTTATGGTTGGAGACACGGTATTTGAAAATTTGTCTGGCTGGAGCTTACAAATTGTGATCCTGTGCCGATATTTGCCCTCTTTTAATATATACTAAGTTAAGATAAGCAGACAAAAGTGAGTCACCCGAAGGTAAATTAACTCTTCGTGAACAATGTGCCTGTACTGAGAGTACATGTAACTAAGCAAAAGGTAGTATTTGTTTGAGAAGATGTGAGTCCCAGGTAGCAAATAGGATTTATCTCATGCCAGTTCCAAAAGATTATTGATGTCCACCTGGAGTGTTCTGCTGAAGTTTCTGCATGAGCCCTGCCTTGCTCAGAGTTGGAGAAAATGCCATATTTGATTAGCAATTTTTGATTGATTGATTTGTCTAATGTGGGGATAAACAGGGAAGGCAGCAAGGTACAGATGGCCTAGGAATTGGGTTAACTTACTAGAAAATGGAAAAATCTACTGAGTATTTTTAGCAGATGCCAAACAATGTTTTACGTCATTATTTTAAATTTCTGCATAATTTATTAACAGTACAATCCTCTCTTTTTAGGGTAGAGTTATTCGTGTTTTGACACATACGGTCACGTAAGCGCCACCATCTAATCACAATACTCAAGGGCTCCACTGCCCCTCAGCTTCCCCTGTGTCCTTGTGGGGTCAGCTCCTCCCCTCACTCCCAGCTCTTGGTAACTATTGATCTGTTCTCTATTCTTGTAGTTTTGCTGTCACAAGAATTTATATAAAATGGAATTAAAAGCGTATGGCCTTTGGAATCTGGCTTCTTTCACTCAGCATAATGCATTTGAGTGTCATTCATGTTGCTGCACATGAACAGAATTTTAATACAACTTTGTGAAAAATGATCAATGAAATAGATTTTCATTTACTTATTTAAAATATGCTTTGAACAAATAGATCATAATGAATATGTCTTATGAATACAAAGACTATTCATAGCATGGTCTTTTCCCCTTCCAAATATCTATCTATCTATCTATCCATCTATCATCTATCTATCTATCATCTTTATACCTGTATCGCAAGGTAAGTTATCATAAAACAAACTTGAGACAAACTTAAAGACAGCAGGTTCGTAACTGTGGGTGATTGCATAAAGTTGGTGGTGTTGGCATGAACCTTGCAGAGCAGCTGAGACTTTCCTTCAATACATGCCAGGCATTGCCAAGAAGGAATTTGTTTGCTTCTCAGGGGTTCCTCAAGCCTTTTTATAAGTAGACTGACCTTATGGCTAAGCAGGAAAAAAATAGTCTGTATGCTGAGAGATATTATCTTTTTTTTTTTTTTTTGCTGTGACAAACATTTTCTAACCATATAGTAGTTGTAAAGTACAATACAAGGTGCCCTAGGGAATACAATATTAAACAAGACATAGTTTTATTGACTTGATATATTACTTATGCACACCCCACTTTCCTTTATTCTATTCTCAGTTTTCCATTTTCTCTCTTCCTATCTTGTTTCATAAACAAGATATAGCTTTAAAAAATACATGGAAAATAAATCATTGAAAATGTTAGGACAAAGAGATAATATCAGTGAGAAAACAATCCAGGGTTAAATTTACCTACCTCTAGGAGTGTGTACCAAATGGTTTTATAGAGCCCGCAGAGATGGGCCACAGATTGGGCTGCACATGTTCGCGGACCAGAATGAGCAGGGAAATGGGATCAGTTAAAAGATCCATATTGTCCACAAGGTAAAGGCAAACCAATTGTTTAGATTTTCATTTTGCACCTGTGAAAAATTTCTCCCTTGGGTCTTCATAAAGATTCAGAGAACAACGTCCTGGACTCCATCCCAGTAATAAATATAAGAGCAAAATTTGCTCAGTTGCTTCTTACAGCATCCCTTGATATGAGCCAATATCGAAACAGCAAAGTTCAAGTCTGTCAAGTAAATCTGACAACACTGAGAACGAAGCCGTCCAGATATGCAGCTCTTGGATAGTCTGATTTGATCCAAGGGTAAAATGTGTTACTTCTAGAGAATAGATGAGTAGCATGTCTTGCAGTCAATCCTCTATAAATGTCTAATCTCATAAACAGGATTTTGATAAGATTTGGACAACAAAGAGTTTATCTAACAAATAATTAGAATACATCTATTCAGTGTTTCCGTTCACGGCTGACATGTGTATTTTGACACTGATCAGACAGAAGGTAGGGTAAGATTATTTATTAAAAATCATGGAAACCGTGTAAGGTGTGTTTAAATAGAGGTTATTCCTCCTAGGCACAAAGGTCCACGTATTCTAATAACAAGGCAACATGCTAAGAGCTCTAAATGTGTCTTGTTATTTTATTTTATTTATTTTTTATTTTTTGATATTTTATTTTTCTTTTATTTTTTACTGTTGTTCATGTATAATTGTCTCCATTTTCACACCACCACTTCCCCAGCCCCACCCACCTCCCACCCTCAATCCTTCCCCTCTGTGGCTTTGTCCATGGGTCCTTTATACATGTTCCTTGATGACCGTTTCCCTTCTTTCCCCCAGTATCCCTCTGTCCCTCTTCCTTCTGGTTACAGTCAGTTTGTTCTTTATTTCAATGTCTCTGGTTATATTTTGCTTGATTGTTTGTTTTGTTGATTAGGTTCCGCTTATGGTATTTGTCTTTCATCACCTGTTTTTTTCACTTAGCATAATGCTCTCCAGTTTCACCTATGCTGTTGTAAATATAAAAATTATGTATTAAAAGAGACATAAAGTTATCTTAAGACATAGAAGCTACCACTGGAAGATGGGTGTATAGAAGTTTTATTTGTTAGAGTATACATTTCTAATAATAGATCTTTCAGGTAAGGTTATGTAATTTTTCAAGAAAAAGGGCTTTCATACCTGATTTTGAAAATGAAAAGAAGATTTCTAACATTTCAGTCTTAAAAATCTGATATTTATCAAAGTGAGAAAATTAGTAATTACTCCATTCATTTGTACAGCACCTTTCAGGGTTCTATTTTTTTTTCATTTTTAAAATTGTGACAAAATATATATGACATAAAATTTACCCTTTCAACTGTTTTTAAGTGTGCAATTCAGTGACATTAAGAATATTCACAAGTCTGGCTGGCTGGCTCAGTTGGTTGGAGCATCATCCCGTAACAGAAAGGCTGAGGGTTCGATTCCCAGTCCAGGCACATACAATCCCCAGTTCAGGTACATAGGATCCTTCCCCCACCCTCTCCTCTCCATACGGGAGGCAATGAATCGATGTTGCTCTCTCTCCCTTTCTCTCTCTCTCTCTCTCTTTCTACAAGTAACAAAAAAGCCCTGGCTGGTGTGACTTAGTGGATTGAGTGATGTCTGGCAAACCAAAAGGTCACCAGTTCGATTTCCAGTCAAGGCACATGCCTGGATTGTGGGCCAGGTCCCCAGTTGGGTGTGAGCAAGAGGCAATGGATGAATGTTTCTCTCCTTCTCTTTCTCCCTCCCTTTCTCTGTCTCTGAAAGTAAATAAATAAAATCTTTAAAAATAAAAAATAAAAGTAACAATGCCCTACAGTGAAACTAAAAAAAGCAAGTTAAAAAAAAGAATATTCACAATATTGTGCAACCATCCCCACCATCCATCTCCAGAACTTTTCATCACCCCAAACTGAAAGCACAGAGTTTCCCTCACCTCTGCCCCTGCCCCTGGGAACCTCTATTCTACTTTCTGTTGCTATAAATTTGACTATTCTAGGTACTTCATCTAAGTGGAATTGTACAATTTTTGTTATTTTGTGTCTAGCTTATTTCATTTAACATAATGTCTTCAATGTTCACCCATGTTGTAGCATGTGACAGAATTTTCTTGTTTCTTTAAGGCTGAAGAACATTCCATAGTACATCTAACCACATTTTGTTTACCCACTCATCAACTGGTGGACACTTGGGTTGCTTCCACCTTTTGGTTATTGTGAACAAATCTGTTATATTGTGTTTTTTTTTTTAATCTTTCAGTGAACTTTTTATTGACCTTCTGCCCTGCCAAGGGATACACCACTTCTGTTGTCTTTAATGCTTCAAAACTTTGATGTCGTTGACCTCAGACACCACTCTGCCATCCACAATCCTGCGAGTCATGGTCTTTTGGATGGTTTGTAAGGAGGGGCTCTTGTCCAGGGCATCAACAAGATTGAAGTCCTCCCCTTCTTCCAGTAGGCTGCGGTAGGTGGCAATCTCAGCCTCCAGCTTGATCTTGATGTTCAGCAGGGCCTCATACTCCTGCGCCTGGTGCTGCCCCTCTGCCCGGGTCTGGGCCAGCTCTGACTCTAGGTGCAGCAGGATCCCATTGAGTTGTTCCATCTGCGTGGCATAGTGCATCTCCACCTGCCTCAAGCTGTTCTCCAAACTGACCTTCAGGTTCCTCACTGAGTCCAGGTCGATCTCCAATGACTGGACCGTACATCTCAGCTCCGTGTCATCTCAGTGGCGCCTATCTCTGCGGTCTGTGAGGTGACCACTGTGGTACTGTCTTCAATCTGATGGGACCAGTACTTGTCCAGCTCCTCTCGGTTCTTCCAAGCCAGCTTATCATACTGGGCCTGGATGTCTGCCATGATTTTGCTGAGGTCCTGAGATTTGGGGGCATCCAACTCCACGGTCAACCCAGAATTGGCAATCTGGTTTTATAGACCATTTACTTCCTCCTCGTGGTTCTTCTTCATGAAGAGCAACTCCTCCTTGAGAGTCTCGATCTCTGTCTCCAGCTGCAGCCAAGTGATATTGGTGTCATCAATGACCTTTTGGAGTCCATTGATGTCATTCTCCACAGACTGGCGCATGGCCAGCTCCGTCTCATACTTGACTCTGAAGTCATCAGCAGCAAGACAGGCATTGTCAATCTGCAGACGGATGTGGGCATTGTCCACGGAATTTGCAAAGATCTGAGCCCTCAGGTCCTCGATGGTCTTGAAATAATGCCCCCAGTCTCTGACCTGGGGTCCCTTCTTCTCTAAGTGTTCCCGGATTTTGATCTCCGGTCTCTGATTATCAGCCTCCAGGCTTCTCACCTTTTCCAGGTAGGAGGCCAAGCAGTCATTCAGGCATTGCATAGTCTTCTTCTTGCTCTGGATGCACCCTATGCCCACCAGACCCCCCACCATCCCTGCAGCCAGGTCCCCAGATCCCCAGCTGCCCCGCAGACTGGTGGAGTGGTACACAGAGATCCAGGAGCCTGAGCCCCCAGTGCCTGCATAGATGCTGGCCGCGCTGCTGGTTGGCCGACCTGGTAGCTGGGCGACTGCATGGCGCCCAGGGTCTGGTAGCTTGTGGAGAAGCTGGAGCATGTGCTGAAGCTCATGTTCAGGGAGGCAGGTGAGAAGCTGAGACTTGGGCTGAGTTCTAAATTGTTTTTTAAGTAGTAAAATTATTATAAACTTTTCTCTTTCTTTACAACTTTCCCTGCTACCAGAGTAAACAACTGTCCTTTTTTCTTTTGCCTAGTTGTCTGTTGTAGTCATTAATTGATCCCCAAACTCCCCTAGATGACTAAGTATTTTCTCAACACAGACATTCACATCAGGTATTCCATTTCATCTGCTTAAAGGAATTCTTCCTGGTGAGGGTTGGGAGTGGGCAAAATGGGTGAAAGAAATCAAAAGGTATAAAAGTCAATACTGCTGTATCACATCACTGAAAGTTGCTAAGAGAGTAGATCCTAAAAGTTCTTTTTTCTGCCCTGCACACCCCCTCCCACCAGCATTCCTCCCCTTTAGTTCATGTCCGTGGGTCATATATGTAAGTTCTTTAGCATCTATATTTCCCGTACTATTCTTAATTCCCCGTCTATCTTCTACCTACCACTTATGCTACTTATTCTCTGTACCTTTTCCCCCTCTTTTCCCACCCACTCCTCCGCTAATAACTCTCCATGTGATCTCCATTTCTGTGATTCTGTTCCTGTTCTAGTTGTTGGCTTAGTTTGCTTTTGTTTTTGTTTTAGATTCAGTTAATAACTGTGAGTTTGTTTTCATTTTACTGTTCATATTTTTTATCTTCTTTTTCTTAGAGAAGTCCCTTTAACATTTCATATAATAAGGGCTTGGTGATGATGAACTCCTTTAACTTGACCTTATCTGGGAAGCACTTTATCTTCCCTTCCATTCTAAATGATAGCTTTGCTGGATAGAGTAATTTTGGATGTAAGTCCTTGCCTTTCATGACTTGGAATACTCTCCAGCCTCTTCTTGCCTGTAAGGTTTCTTTTGAGAAATCAGCTGACAGTCTTATGGGCACTCTTTTGTAGGTAACAATCTCCTTTGCTCTTGCTGCTTTTAAGATTCTCTCATTATCTTTAATCTTGGATAATGTAATTATGATGTGCCTTGGTGTGTTCCTCCTTGGGTCCAACTTATTTGGGACTTTCTGAGCTTCCTGGACTTCCTGGAATTCTATTTCCTTTGCCAGATTGGGGAAGTTCTCCTTCATTATTTGTTCAAATAAGTTTTCAATTTCTTGTTCTTCCTCTTCTCCTTCTGGTACCCCTATGATTCGGATGTTAGAACATTTAAAGACATCCTGGAGGTTCCTAAGCCTCTCCTCATTTTTTTGAATTCTTCTTTCTTAATTGTGTTCTGGTTGAATGTTTCTTTCTTCCTTCTGGTCCACACCGTTGATTTGAGTCCTGGTTTCCTTTCTGTCACTGTTGGTTCCCTGTACATTTTCCTCTATTTCACTTAGCACAGCCTTCATGTCTTCCTCTAATTTGTGACCATATTCAACCAATTCTGTGAGCATCCTGATTACCAGTGTTTTGAACTCTGCATCTCATAGGTTGGCTATCTCTTTGTCACTTAGTTGTGGTTTTTTTCTGGAGCTTTGATCTGTTCTTTCATTTGGGCCATTTTTTTTTTTTTAATGTATCAGCATGCCTGTTACATAGTAAGGGGTGGAGCCTTAGGTGTTCACCAGGTTGGGGCAACCCACGTAGCTGTGTTGTGATGCTGTATGTGGGGGAGGGGCCTGAGAGGGAACAATGCTGCTTGCTCTGCTCTCTGTTGGTTTTCAGTCACTTTCCCCCAATACCCACAATCAAATTGGGCCCTTGTGGTGCTGATTCCCAGGTGGTCTTGTGTATGTTCTAGGACCCTGTTGGTCTCCAATGTACTCTCCTGTGAGGCTGGGAGTTTCTCCCACCGCCGCTTCAACCCCCACAGGAGTTTTCAATCAGAGGTTTTGAGGCTTTATTTCCCTGCTGGAACTCTGGGTTGTGCAGTCTATCTTGTTCCCCAGTTGTTCCTCCCGGTTTATCTGCATGGGAATGTGGGACCACCCAGTCTGCAATCCACTGCCTTGCTGGATCCTCTAGCTGCTGCCTTGCCACGAGTCCTCTCCACTATGCTGCCTGTCTCCACCCCTCCTACCGGTCTGGATAATGTTTCTTCTTTAACTCCTTGGTTGTTGGACTTCCATACAGTTCAATTTTCTGTCAGTTCTGCTTGTTGTCTGTTTTTAAATTTGTTGTTGTTCTTCTTTTGGTTGTGTGAGGAGGCACAGTGTGTCTACCTATGCCTCCATCTTGGCCAGAAGTCTGTGTCTTGTTATTTTAATATCCTATAGCATTCCTATGTAGTAGCTTCTCTCTATTTTTATTTATTCCTATTTTACAGAAAAGCAAGTTAACATTTAGGAGAGTTCAGTGATTTGCTCAGCATTACACAGCTTGTAACTAATGGAGCCAGGATTCAAAATCAGGTCTCTCTGGAATCAGAAACTGCACAAGTCTTTGCTTTTGTCTTTGTTCATTTAAAAACATTTTAGACACAAAAAATATAAGGTATACTATACTGAACATCCATGTTCCATTGCCTTATCTTATGTTATAAATTATTGGAAATAAAAGTCAGCCCTGGCTGGTGTGGCTCAGTGGATTGAGTGCCAGCTTGTGAACCAAAAGTTCACCAGTTTGATTCCCAGTCAGGGCACAAGCCTAGGTTGCAGGCCAGGCTCCCAGAAGGGGTAAGTGAGAGGCAACCACGCATTGATGTTTCTCTCCCTCTCTTTCTCCCTCCCTTCCCCTCTCTATAAAAATAAGTAAATAAAATCTTAATAAAATAAAATAAAATCTTCATTTAAAAAAAGGAAAAATAAAACTCATACTCCTGTATACTCTCCCCAATCTCACTCTTCTCTTTTCCTCAAGAGACAGCCACCATTCTTGAAATCCAATTCATTCACATGCGTGTCTTTATAATTATTTCTCTGTAAGTGTAGCCCTGCACGATGCACAATATTATTTTGCATATATCGAAGTATTAAATAGTCTATATCATATTGTGTGTATGTTTCTTGAAATTCCTCTTCTGTTCAACTATATATGCTTTAGATTTATTTTTCTTGATAGGTGTAGTTCACACTCATTCATGGTCCCTGCTGGGAAACATTGCATTGTAGGGCTTGCATGTATTCCTCTTTTGATGGCAACTTAGGTCATTTTCAGTATTTTGCTATTACAACAACGTCACTCTGAACATTCTTGTACATGTCTCCTGATTTTCATGTTTAAGAGTTTCTCTAGTGCAGCAATTCTTAGTGGATATTTCAGAAAGCTGTGGGTAAGTTTTTTGTTTGTTATAATGATGGGGGTGTGCTGCTGGCACTTAGTAGGTGTGGTCAGAAGTTGGATGTACTGCGATGTATGATGCGCTGTTAGCAAAACTTGTCATGACATCTCATGTGACTTTGGAGTATCCTGCCTGATCTTCCAGTAAAACATCAGTTTGTAATTACCTGAATCTAGAAAATAGCTCCATTTTACATAAAACATAAAGTATTCTGAATAGCTTTAATATAATGAGTTTTCCAAGAATGTAAATACTATGGAATTAAAAAAAAAACCACTTTGTTTTATTTGGAAGTTTACCAAATATTCAGCATTTAGGAAAATCACATCCCCAACAACAATTCCATGGGGACACTTGAGTTGCCCTATGTCAATTCACATTAGTACCTGCCATATTTATGATGATTCTCCACAAAAACATGGCCTAGTTTTAATCAAGAGTAAGCATTTTCCATGCAATGGGAGAAAATATTTGCAATTATATATGACTGCAAATCACAATCATAAAGAATTAATAAAAAGAATATATAAAGAACTTCTATAATTCAACTACCACCACCAAATAATCTTATTCAAAAATGGACTAAGGACAATTAGAGTGACATCTCTCCAAAGAAGATACACAAGTGACCAACAAGCACATGAAAAGATGCTCAGCTTCAGTACTCACTGGGCAACACAAATCAAAACCACAATGAGATACCATATCATGTTAGGATGGCTATTAGCAAAAGAGCAGAAAATGCATGTTGGTGAGGATGTGGAGAAATTGGAACTCTCTTGCACTGGTGGTAGGAATGTAAAATGGTACAGCCACTGTGGAGAAAAGGTATGATGCTTTCTCAAAAAATTAAACATAGAGTTACCATACAATCTAACAATTCCACTTCTGAGTATCTACCCAAAAGAATTGAAAGCAGGAACTTGAACAGGTATTTGTACTTATAGATACATAGCATTATTCACAACAGCTAAAGGGTAAAAGAAACTGAAATATCTATTCATAGATGAATAAATATACAAAATATGATATATACACATAATGGAATATTATTCAGCCTTGAAAAGGAATTCTGACATGCTACAACATGCATAAACCTTGAAGACATTGTGCAAAGTGAAATAAACTAGGGCCAAAGGACAAATAATGTGTGATTCCAGTTATATATGGTTTCTAGAGTAGTCAAATGCTTAGAGACAGGAAGTAGAAGGGTGGTTGCCAAGGGCTGTGGGGCTGTGGGGATGGAGAGTTGTTGTTATAGGGTTTGGCATTTCAGATTGGAAAGAGGAAAAAGTTCTGGAGATGGATGGTAGTGATGTCACACAACAGTGTGAATGTATTTAATGCCACTGAAAATTGTAAATTTTGTTATGTGTATTTTACTACAATAAAAATACATTTAAAAAAAGACTAATCACTTACATATCAAATACTATTTTATTATCATCTATTTCCTTTAATTAAAGTTAGGTATCATGTTGGCTTTTTAATGACTATAAATATTTTTGAAGAATCAAGTAACATCTTAGAATCATTTCTTCATGGGTTTAATGCTCTACAAAAGAAAATGTTCCTATCTCCCAGGGAAAGTAAAGTTTTTTAAATTTTATTTTAATTTTATTTACTTTTAGAGAAGGAAACAGAGAGAGAAAGAGGAGAGAAACACTGATCAGTAGCCTCTCTCACGCCCCCAACAGGGGACCTGGTCTGCAACTCAGGCATGTGCCCTGACCAGGTATTGAACCAGCGACCTTTCAACTCTGGTCAGTGCTCAGTCCACTGAGCCACACCAGCCATGGATAAAGTTTTCTTATTCTTCTCACTTCTTATTCACTCAAAATCCTGCCACAATTTAGTCCACTTTGTAACAGATCCTTCATTCTCTGATTTAGATTGACCTTTTGAAATTATGTGTGTAGGTAAGTTATATTATTTATGAATTTCATGTAAAGATAATAAAGAGGGTATTACAAACTATTTATTATCAAAGAAGACATCGGGCCTGATAGGGTTGTGAACTGCTGCTCTGGGATAGGTGCTTGGAGTGGAATTGTTAATTGTAGGGCAAGCACCTCTTTAATTACTAGAAAATGACATTATTTTTATAATAATTTTTAAAAAGATTTTTAAATTTATCTTTAGAGAGATGGGAAGGGAGGGAGAAAGAGAGGGAGGAAAACACCCATGTTGCCTTGTTATTAGAATAAATGCACCTTTGTGCCAAAGAGGAATACCTTATGTTTAAACATGGCTTACATAGTCTCCAGGCAAGTGCCATGACTGGGAATCAAACCGGTGACCTTTCACTTTATGGGAGGGTGCCTAACCAACTGAGCCACACCAGCCAGGGCTATTTATTATAGTAATTTTAAGAAGTCATGACCCCAGCAATATTTTAGCAGTTTCTGTTTGATGTTCCACATTCTCACCTGCACTTGGTATCATCATACTTCTAAATTTCTGCCAATCTCTGAGTATGATGTGAATTAGATTCCAATTTTATTTAACTGTGAAAAATCAATTGACTGAGACCCCATTGATTGAATTGTTCATTCTTCA
>VMDR010023130.1:0-15807 GCA_007922815.1 Macrotus californicus | reverse complement strand
AGGCAAATGAAGGTTACCACTTCAAAAACAAGGGTTTATTTTAACTACTTATAGAAAGATTCTAAGTATATATAATATAATGTTCTTCCCTGCCTATATGTATGTATTCAGCAAAGCTGGATGCCCTATTTATCGTAAGAGTTGAAGTGCAGTGTGATGGGCTAGATTCTGTAGTAAGTCATCAAGGTGGGCTTCATTCAAGTTACTAATATAGGACTTTGGGCTGGAGAGCAGCAAATAACCATAACATTGTCATCTCTCTAAAACTTATTATGATCTGTCACTCCCCCTTTATCCAACCCTATCTGGGATAAGGCTAACCTAGTTGCCTACCTCTGGACACTTTGAGGACATCTAACAGGAAAGGAATAAGGCAGTAGTATTCCTAAGCATTCATTAGTGGCTGTGAAGGTTTCCCCATGGCCCCTTGACCGCTGACTTAACCTTACAGTTACTGGTCTGCTGATTACAAACATTTCAGCAGGTAGAGGACTTCAAAACTAGATAGACTGGGCAAATCCTCAGTCTTAGAAGTAGTTGCTAGTTGAGCAGGGTTGGAACCTAGGTCTTCTGATTATTCCCTTGGTGTTTGTTGCACAGTAACTAGAATGATATTTCTGACCCAGGTTCAAGGCTCTCTTCCACCACTTGCTTGCTAATTGCATTGCTTCAACATCCTCATCCATAAAAAACGGGGATGATAAGAGGGCCTATGTCACAGAGCGGCTACGAACACCAAATAAATCTAGGTTCGTAAAGAACTGAGTGACATGTTCAGGCCATAATATGTGCTCCAGTGATGTGATCTATGATGTCTTTCTGTTTTCTTGTTTCATTTTTTCTGTTGCTGCTTTGTTACATCAAGAGCATATTTTACATGGTATTTGAAAACTGTTTTGAGGATGGAGTACTTCTTTCTGCTTCTCTTTAATTTGTTTGAAATTTATAACCTTTCCTTTATGTCCTCATTCTAGTGTATGATTTTTATAAATCACTCTCATATTTTCTTGCAATAGCTACTTATGATTTATGAAGTATCCTATAGGGGGAAAAAAAGCAATAAATGTGAGAGGTAAATACAACAGAATTTTTCTGTTGAATATAGCTGTATTTTACAACAGATAATATCAAGGAATTTTTCAGTGGCTTTGTAGCAGGAGATAGAGCATCCTTCTCACATAAATTTAATTTTTGTTTTAATAGGCAACATAGCATTCCCTCCAGGAAAACAGGTTTTCCAAAGATCATTTTATGAAGGGAGTCCTCAAATTATGACCAAATGCACCTCATGGTGTTTTGAACAAATTTTATTAAGAGACTAATAATAATATTCTAGAAGATTAGAGTAGGGTCAGCCTTCTGTACCATATCAGATGGATAGAAAACCTTGCTTAAAAAGGGTTGAGAGGCCACTGTCAGAAAGCTCTAAGTTATTTCAGCAAAAGTGAACTTTCATTGATAATCTTTAGAAAGATGAGCTACGTGTATTTTTTTGTTTCATCCTCAGAAAATGTCTTTATCTTTCTTTCCTTCATTATCTTCTATTTTCAAGTGTATCTTTGACAGACAATAGTAACAAGTTGCTATTCAGAGAAAACAGATACAGTTATATATACCAAAATATATTTCATTAAGGATAAAGGATAAATAGATTAGTTCTGTGACCCCCCCATCCCACCAATGTGCAGATAACTTCACAGTGTATAACCCAATTTGTAGTGATACTTTCAAGGTTCCCTGGAACAGATGATGTACATTTCTATGACCGAATGCCTGAATGCTGGCCTACGGTACCTTCCAGGTTGCACTGCCAGCCCCTGCCTTCAGGACTAAATGCACTCTCTGGTTTTCTCAAGTGTTCTAGGCATTGTGTTGCTTAAACTGCTCCAACAGCTGTTTTGTAAGATACAAATAAGAGCTGCTGTACCCAACTTGAGATTCTAATGTGCCTGTTGCATTTATTTTGTGATTCATTCAACAGCTTTTGGAATACACTTTTGTTTCTTGGGCTTCAAGGGCTATCCATCAACATTTATTGCATTGCATTCATTTGCTTGCTCTCTACTTCCATTTATTATACTCATTAATGTTGTTATGAGGTTCCAACTTATGTCCTGTTCTCTGCTTTTCATTGTCATTTTCTGATTTCTGGCTTCCTTCTCCGGAGTAGCTCATTGGTTAGTGCCAAACTGGGCATCCCTCACTAATTTGCCTTACCTGAGTTCTCACTCCCTTTGTCTTCTTTTCCACGTGGATTCATCGAACATTTCTTTTTACTTATGCAGGTTTACCTTTTGATGTATTATTCTCTTAAAATTCCACTAAATAAATACTGAGGTTAATTGTATTCATAAATTCCTTTGATGTAGTTTTTGACACATCTGCTCTTTATAACTAGCTGTTTGTTGCTGTTTTTTGATGGAGTTCCCAACAGGCAGAAATGTGTTAGCTTTGTGTTTCTTTTATATTAATGTTAACAGTGAAATTTCTCAGGGCTTGATGTCTTCTTTGTAATAGTCAACGAAGGAGAGATGCTTCCACTTTGTTAAGTACCTGCATAGTTCACAGCACAATACAGGACAAATGCCCAAAGGTATCTCTTTTAATTCCCACTGACATCTTGCAAAGTAAGTTTTAACCCATCACCTTCCTAGAAACTCAGACTCAGAGAAGTTAAGAAATTCATTGAAGTTATCCAACTATCAGGTGACTAAATGAGGATTCAGAGCGAGGTGTAGCCCTGGCCTGTGTGGCTCAGTTGGTTGAAGCATTGTTCCATATACCAAAAGGTTGGGGTTCGATTCCCAGTCAGAACACATACCCAGGTTGTGGGTTTGGGTTCAGTCCCTGGTTGGGGTGTGTCTAGGAGGTAACCAATTGATGTTTCTTTCTCATATTGATGTTTCCCTCCCTCCCTCTCTCCCTCCCTTCCTCTCTTTCTAAAAAAACAAACAACAACCAAAAACAAAGTGAAATGTGTCTGAGCCCAGAGCCTCTTTTTTATTCAGAATATACTATGCAATGACTACGTGTAGTGAGGACCTCTGCAATGTGTGCCTGCTACTTGCCTTCACAAGGACATGCGCCATGATGCTTCCTTCAAGGATTTTGAACCCAGTGTTTTTCATAAGGTCAACTCTCAATGTATTGAAAGGATAAAAGAAGTGTGGACAACTATTGTTTTAGCCCATTGTAGCATTTTAAAGTCATCTTACCTTATTTTCCGATTGTTCTAGGACAGTGAAAATCCCAGATTCAGCTGAGGGGCTTGGATTCCAGATCCGGGGATATGGCCCATCTGTTGTGCATGCTGTAGGAAGAGGTGAGTCCATCCTGTGTGGTAAACAGCTTTCCAGCCTGTCTGGTGTTTTTTGATAAAAAAGATTATGTTTAAAATGTGTATAATAATATTATGAATTTTCTCTATCATATTTTTATAGTACTAAGTCAATGGTAGTATATTCCTAAAATAATATTTAAAAAAATTCTTAAAAATTATAAGGCATGTGTATAACTGTTAAAAATTTATGAGCAGCTCTGCCTGGTGTGCCTCAGTGGATTGAGTGCCAGTCTGCAAACCAAAGGGTTGCCGGTTCGATTCCCAGTCAGGGCACAGGCCTGGGTTGTGAACCAGGTCCCCATTAGGGTGCACACAAGGGGCAACTACACATTGATGTTTCTCTCCTTCTCTTTCTCCCTCCCTTCCTCTCTCTCTAAAAATAAATAAATAAAATCTTTTAAAAAATTTATAAGCAAATGATGCCTCCTAAAATCACTTTGTTCTGTGCTTCTGTTTAGCCAAAGGATATAATTTGTCTTTTTCTCCAACAGCAAATAATGATATTTTTGTTAGTAATTCAAAATATGACTTTTTAGGTTTAAGAATGATCTGTGTGCTTTATCGCCTGTCACTAAATGATTACTTCAAGTATTCCTATAAGCCATGAATTTTATAAACCATAAAGTGCATTTTAAATTTAATAATTTTAGTGACTAAAATCTTTGTTTATATTTTACTCTCTTTTTGTTTGGTGGACAAACTAGCTATTGATAACTCTTGTTGTTATATGTATTTTTAAATTTCATACTAACATTGTAATGATTTAAAGGAATGACTCTTTAAATCTCATATTGCCAAACATAGTAAATAACTTGGGGCTGTAGCAAGAAGTCCCTATAAGAAAAGGGGCCATTTGTTTATGTCATCAAGAGACATTCTTTACTTTTGTTACACAGAAATGTAAACTGTAAAACACCTTAAGATGATCACCCAAACATTAGACTGGAAAATTTTGAGAGGGCATTGTTATCTGAATCAAATTGATCAGGAACATGCTACGTTAGATTATAAATATGCTTTCATTAGTGTTGGTATGAGAAAAATAGATCTTATTTCAAAAGCTTGTTTTTTTCAGTCAGATTTTTAAAATAGTTGGATTAGTAAACATTTCAAAAAAAAAAATAAAACCTTCCTAACAACTAATTAATATTATCCAACTGAAATGGGATATATTTTATACTAAAATGGGACATTTCATATATCAAATATCTTCTTCATTTGTACTAAACGAAAATGGAGTAAGCCACCCTAGTGATAGTACCAGTACTGTAAAACAAGTGCAGACCTGAGCGGATCCAGGTGAACCCCCTTCCCTAGTACAGTGTCATGCAGAGAGGGGTTCTTTCTCCCTTTGGAATGTGGTGGTAGGGCAGGCCCAGGTCTGGTCACTGCTCTTCACTTCTGAAGAGTCAAGAAATGCTCCTGTGCTTTTCCTTTCAGGCATATGTTGAAGAGAAAGATACTATTCAGTGATTTCTTTTTGCACTGTAATTTGGCCATAAGAAAAAGAGAATTTGTCCTCCATTTGTCACCTCTTTTTCATGGCCACCACTAGAATATATCACTCCCTGGAATTTCATCTTTGGGATCTAAACTTCCAACATGCCAATTTCCGATGACAGTCTCTTATTTTTGTCTCATCAACTTTACTGTTCTCAGATTGCTTTTCGGTTCAGTTGGGACTTCTATTCTTTGGGTCCTTCTCTTTTTCTCCTGGTCCATTACACCCCTCAGGACTCCCCTTCCTTCCTTAGCTAGCCTTATCCCCATGGCGGGCCACGTCGGTCACTCTTGCCGCATCACCAAGATCCCCTCGTCCTTATTCCCCAGGTGCATGCAGGCCGTTTCATTTCAGGTACATCTAGGCCAGATCAACCTAAGCACCTTCTTTGCTCGTTCTCCTGAGCGGCTAGGAAAAACTGTCATAGGTGTGGGGTTGGCGTCATCCATCCCCATTGAGTCTTGTCTTTACTGGGCCCGTGTGGCTACCCCGCGATCTTCTTCTGTCTCTCTTCAGCTCCCTCTTTTTCTCCTCATAGTTGCCACCTGTTTCCCAAGATGAATTTCCTTTTTCACCTCACAGACAAACTCAGGTGTGAAGCCCTCAGAGGCCCACACCCTTCTTTGGCACATCTGTTGCTGGCTGGGTCACTGCCACCAACTTTTCTCCCATCCTAGAGGTAGAGGTCTTCTTTTCTCTTTTCGGGAGTTCAAGGTTAATCTCTCCACAGATGTTCTGGATCCCATCCCTTCGATCCTCTGGAGTGTTGAACTGTCAGATACCCCTTTCCATAATGTCCAACCTTTTCTCTTCATTGGATGATTATAGTATAGGATCAGTTCTTTCCCTTTAAAATCAACAAAGAAACAAAACCATCTTAAACTAGAATACCAAACACAAAACCTCTCCTTCCTTATTTTCTCCTCTAGTTCCTTGCTGCTCAAAATGTGATCTACAGACCTACAATATTGCCACCACCAGGGAGCTGGTTAGAAATGCAGAGTCTCAGGCCCCATTCAGAACATACAGAGTCAGACTCTGCATTTTAATCGGGTCCCTGGGTGATGTGTCTGCATGACAAAGATCGAGAAGCTCAGCTCTAGACTAATGCTGTAATAACTTTTATTTTTGTCACAGACAAACTTCCTGAAGTGCTGGCCAAAATTTTCTTTCACCTGCCCTTCCTCACTTCCCGTTTGAATTGTAACCCAGTGCTATAGGCATCTCCTCCCACCTCCCACCCGTGTCTCCAGAACTTGCCTTCGTGGATTTAACTGGAAAATATCATGGATATTGATAATCCTTATCTTAGTTGAGCTTTTTCTGCCATTTGTTTAAACTGACGACTCCCGTTTGCGTAAACCATTTGTCCCTCCATTCCTGAGGTGGTGCTCTTCAGATTCTGCATCTCCTCCTGCCCCGCCTGCTCTCTGCATCTGTTGACTTCTTAACTGTTGGCACCCTCTTCCCGTCTCTGCCTGCTTGTTCTCCATAAGTGATCCTTTTTATCCTCTTTGTGGAGCATTTCTACATTTCTATTTCCAGCCCAGACCTCTTTCCTGAGTTCTGTAGCCTGGATCTAATTGTTTATTATACACATAGTGGCCCTTGGGCACCTTAAAACTCAGGATTATCCCCTCATATTACTCCATTGACACTCGGCCCATTTCAGGGGATCATGTCACTTCTCTGCTTAAAATTCTTAAATGTTTTTCCTCTTCTGTAGACAGTCAGGCTCAGACTCTGAGGCCTTCACACAAAGTGTCTCGGGCCTCGCAACCTGACTCTGCTCTGCTCTCCAGTATCTCTTTCTGTTCTGAGGTCACACTTTCAACTGCTTACGTGTTCCCAAACATCCAAGTTATTTCTCGACTCAGTGCCTGTTTTCAGGCTCTTCTTCCTGTTGGGAATGTCCCTCACTTCACCAAAAATCAGTTCAATCCAGGAAAGGCGCTTAATACTTCCGGGAGTGAATTTTAATGAGAAGATGATTCTTGAGTATAAATTATACCCTTCTAGATGTTTACTAATTCTTCCATGGGAGAAATTGCTTATAAAGAAAGGCTTTTCTAACATACTTATGGTAAGTTTTATAGTAATTTATATTAGTTGTATTCACTGTTTTTATTAATGGTGCTTTGTAAATGTTGATTTGCTCAGAATACCAAATAATAATGATTGGAAGGCTCTGAATATTTTTTTAAAGATTTTATTATTTATTTTTTAGGGAAAGGGGAAGGGAGGGAGAAAGAGAGGGAGAGAACATTGATGTATAAGAGAAACATCAATCGGTTTCCTCTTGCACTCGTCCAGCTGGGGACCTGGTACGCAACCCAGGCATGTGCCCTGACCAGGAACCGAACTGGTGACCTTTTGGTGGTTTGCAGGCCGGCACTCAACCCACTGAGCCACATGAGCTGGGGCTGTTCTGAAAATCTTAATTCCCTGGTTAAGATATGCCACTTCCATATTTAAGTCTATTTCTATTCAAATAAATTATGGACAGTTGATGTTATCTGATTAATGTTATTCTTCACCAGTTCTCTGGTTCCAGACCCTTTGTACATATCCTGACTTAATTTTCTTAGCAAGCCCAGTCCACTTGTAGTTGCTAATTGACTTGATTTTTTTACTTGAGAATTTCTTTTAATTGTTGGCATCTTTAGAAATGAAAATGAATACTATTTTTAATTTAAACTTTATTGTATTTTTTCCATTACCATTTATTTAGAGACTTTGCAAACTAAAGAAAGATAAATAAGACATGTCTCTGGCTTTCTCATTTTGCTATTATATATGCATATTTTGAAAATTAGACTGACTAGACATTTTAAAGGGAAAATAACTGATTAGCATTATAAAGGTTACTTTTCAATAACCCTCCAAATTAATTCATAGGGAGGTGGAAAACTATTCTGTTTATCACAGCTTGAATGGCCTGTTAAATAGCAGAAAACTTTTGAGAGGGCATTGCTATCAGAACCGAATTTATCAAAAACACCCTACTTAGATCTTTATCATATTTTAACATGGCTTTCCTCATTGCCTAGGTGATAAAAACAAATATTATTCCTAAAATTTGTTTTTGGCAATTTTTTCATTTGTGTTTAAAGGAACTGTGGCAGCAGCAGCCGGTCTTCACCCTGGACAGTGCATTATCAAAGTCAACGGGGTCAACGTCAGCAAAGAGACGCACGCCAGTGTCATCGCACATGTCACCGCCTGCAGGAAATACAGCAGGCCAATGAAGGTGAGCTGCCTCTCAGCTTACCTCCGTCTAATTCCGAACTCACAGAGAAACCCCAGGGGACCACACAGGCTGTGCCAGAGATGTTTGTGGTTTCCACTCCTAGGCTCACATTCGAGCATAGCGTTGTAAATCACATCATGGTTGCTTTACTGGCATAGTTATAATCAATTATGCTTAAATGGTTACACTTTATTGTTGTGATGTTATCACCTTGTTTAAAAAGTGCTCTGGCCCATTTCCATTTTCATTGCTATTTGAATTTTTAAATAAGCCAACTTTTTCAAAACGAAACCCAAAGCTGTAAACTGCTTTCTTGACCCTTGTAATTACTTTAGAATATAGAATGGTCTTCCTGGGTCTGTATATAAGAATTATAAGTGCTTACAATGTTTATTTTTAGAATTTTGTGAAAAAACAGAACTTGTGGGTTTTATGGGGTCTGAAATGGATTTTGGATATATTTATTTAGGCAATTGAATTTAGCTCTGAAAAGAAAATACCTAAATGTACTTTCATTATTTAAAATTTTCAGCACTGTCCTCTGATCCAAATCTCAAGTGTTATAGAGAAATAAAAGTACAAGATAAATAAAGCTTATGTCATGAGGTACCAGTGAGTACTGGACTAAAAGAGAAAATTCAACTCAATTAATTAAATGCAGAAGGATTTTTAATGCAGAAAACTTGAAAGGAGAGGTTTTGTGTATTCTCTGTCATGTGAAGTGAAGTGCTGTTTTCTGGATCTGAGAACACCACTTTGTGTCCAGACCAGAAAGATGAGTGGCTGTTTTCTTCTGGCTGAAGCATGATACCCTGCAAAATACTGAACATACAAGCAAATAGCTCATCAATGTTGCTTACTAATAAGGTCAAATTAGCATAGCAAGTTAGAATTCACACATTGATACATAGATTCTTCTGGTTGATAGTAAGTAGTTTAATAAATATTTGTTGAACTGTTTAATTGAAAGAATTTCTTAAAAAGGCACTTCTGAAATTATCAAGTCATTCTTCTTCCATCAGAATTTTAATAAGTAAACTACATTGATTTGACCTTTTGTTTTTTTCTGCCTGCCTCTTTGGAGAGGTGGTGTTGATCAGTAAGATGATGAAGAAAAACAATAAACGGAGAGAAAAATTTACTAAATGAGTCAGAGGCTCTATTAGGTATCCATTGCCACAAACAGGCTATCCCACAATTTGGTGGCTTAACACAGCAGTGATTGGTTATTTCTCATGATTCTGTGGGCTGATCGGTATTGGTTCCTGTGGGGGCCCTGACCTGGCCGCACACCACTGCTGCAGGCCCCCTCTCACTCCAGACCACACCGGGTGGCCTTCCTTTCCAGTCATTAGCAGGGTTTTCCTTTTAGCATGGTGTTTGGATTTCAAGGGGGATGTTACAATCAATGAATTCTCTATTGACATCGTACTTCTAATATCCCTTTGGAAAAATTAGATCACATGACCAAGCCTGGGGTCAGGGTGGGAAGGAGTGACCATAAAAGTGTGGATGCTGGGGGATATGGGCCATTGGAGGTCACAGCAGGTTACCAAGACGTATTTGGATGATCAAATATGAGTGAGCATTTTAACGATGCATAGCAATATAACAATTAAACACATTTGGAAAGTTAATGATACAAGAGAAAAATATATCACACTTCAGTAGCACAATTCAGTTTATCATCTTACCTACGAAAAACGTAAACTTAAAGTAATGTAACCCTGAGAGCCCTTACTTGATAGCCATATATCTCTCTCATTTATCTAAGTAAGACTGGAACTGCTATTTCAATTAAAATATGGTATGATTTATGATGTGGAAGGACGAAAAGATAGTTACATCACTTAGAACCCAATAAGATGAGAGATGTTCTTCCAACTTTTTTTTATTGGTTTGATTCAAAAAAGCATTAAATGTATTAAAATACATGTGACTGTTAGGAGAGCATTTAAATAGTTTGTACAATTACAGAGGAATGATTCTTTAGAAAACTGTTTAACAATTATTTATTAAAAATGTAATTTATATTTTATTTTAAGATATACTTAAGGCATTTAAGTAAGGCATTTGGGAATATATCTTACTTAAAAACATGCCTTTGGAAGATAAAATTTCAAGCTTTGAAAGGTCAATTTGTTAATAACAATAGCTGCCATTGACTTTCTTTTTTCAAATTATATTTTATTGATTATACTATTGCAGTTGTCCCAGTTTTTCCCCTCCCCCCCCCTCCAGCCAGCACCCCGCACTCCGTCAGGTAGTCCCCACACCATTGTTCATGTCCATGGGTCATGCTTACAGGTTCTTTGGCTACTCCATTTTGTAATCTGTACTTTCCATCTCCATGGCTATTCTGTAACTACGTATTTGTATTTCTTAATTCACTTTCTATTAGTTTCTCATGTTGATTTTCTTTATTTTTCAAATTTTATTATTTTTTTAAACTAAAAGGAAAAATAAGATTGTCAACTCTCCTTCTGAAGCAGGTTTATAAAATGTATGTGCGCTTTAGGAAGCACTACTACCTCTGAGGTTTTGTCCTTCCTCATTTCCAGCAAGATTCCATACAATGGGTTTATAACAGCCTGGAGAGCGCTCAAGAAGACCTTCAAAAATCTAACTCCAAACCCCCTGGAGATGAAGCAGGCGATGCTTTTGACTGCAAAGTGGAAGGTGGGTTCCTTCTTTTCTCCTTGTTTATAGTAGTATTCCCTTTCAATGTGCCTGTGCCTACACCCAATTATTAGAAATCTCTTATGGTTAAGCCCCTTCTTTTTTCATTCTGAAATGTGAAGCTCTTTGTGAGTATAGTTAACATACAATACTATATTAGTTTCAGGTGTCTAACATAGTGACTTGACATGATTTATATACCTTACGGTGCAATCACCATGAGAAGTCTAGTAACTATCACCACACAGAGTTATTACAATATTATTGACTGTGTTCCATATGCTGTACCTTACATCGCTGTGACTAATTTAGAGCTATAGGTTTGTATCTCTAATCCCCTTCACCTTTTTGCCCATCCTCCCGTTCAAGCTACTTCCTTAAGTCATTGTCAGCAATAGATGTCACGTCAAATGTGTAAGTAATAATAGCTTATAGCTAACATGTAATAGCTACTGTACTTTGTTAGTCACTTTATTAAGTGTTTTACATGGATTATCTCATAAAGTCATCAAAAAAGAAAATCTCAGAGGATGGTACCGTTATCACCATCTTCCTTTTATAGGAATAGAAATGGAGGCTAAGGGAGTTGCCCAAGCTAGTACAAGGTAGAATAAGGATTCAAACCCAAGTTATAAGGTCTTTCCTTGTTTTGAGTTTAGATGTTGTGTAGCACTTCCCTCTCTACTGTGGTTTGCAGACCAGCAGCAGCAGCAGCAGCAACAGCACCTGGAGCAAGAGAGAGATGCAGAATCTCAGTCCCACACTAGATCTGCTGACTCAGAATCTCCACGTTAATAAGATCTGATCTGAATGCACGCTAATATTTGAGAAGTCCTGGTTTAGAAGGCCCACAGTTCCTCTGGAAATAATTTCTTGACTCAAGTAACACCTACTGTATTCTGACACTGACAGTAATGAAAGAGGCAAACGAATGTGAAAATGAAAGAAAGAGAGACCTTTTGATAAGGACTCCCATCATCCTGTTTTCTCCATGAAGCAAGCCCGAAGATTGCTGTATCCAGTAGCTTCTTTGCCAAGGGGGAAGGGACCCAGGCAATTACTTTGCATTTGGCCAATGCCTTGAATTACTGTTTCAGAAGTTTTTAACAGAAATCCTTGAATCCTCTCTTTCATTTTCCTGGTATCTTTTCACTCATATATTTGGTGTGTGTGTCTAAATTTTAGTGTAGTTTTAGTTTCTTCTAAACCAGCCTAGGTAGAGAATTCCCTATACACACTGGCAACAATGATAAAAATTAATACAAAAAGCAATCAACATAATGTGTAACATCACACTGTTTTCCCGCCACTCCTAGAAGGCCACTTGGTCGGAACCACTCAGTTCATAGACAGTATTAGAAATATACAATCTCATTAGAGCAGCATGCTTGTTAGGATGAATCAATTCTCATTTACTTAAAACAGAATGAACCTCAGGACCTTATCCTGAGGCTCTTATTTCCCATTGAGACTTAGTTGTTGCTAATTCTCATTGCATTTCACCTTGATGAAATGCTCTGGAAGTTGATTTCTGGTTATTCTGGGACTTAATGATTTTAAAAGGTAAACCACTTTTCTGCTTTTGTGTATTTTATATTTGCTGTTTTCACTGTTCTAGGACTTAGTTCTTTTAAATAACCTAATCTGTTTTTACTTATTTAATATTTAATATTGGGATTCTCAGTGTTTCTTACTTAAGATTTTAGGTGTGTGTTTGTTTTTGTTTTTTACTAGCTGAATGGTTGTAGGCCAGAGCCTGTAAGAAGACATTTCAGACGCAAATGTTACTATAGCGAATGATGACAAATTTCCTCAGTGAGCTATCCCCAGAAGATGTTATTTGGCAGAATTCAGAAATCCTCTCTGCTGAAAAAACTGATTATTTCATCTCCTTTCTGCTTCTTCAATATGTCTTTATGTATTTTTTCCTGCTTTCAGGGAATATTCGTTCAATGTTTAAGGCAGTTTTAAGAAGGCTGACTTTAATTTATGCATGTTTTTAATGAGAAAATAAAAAATTGTGTGTATAATGTTTATATTGATGTAAATAGGGGTACATATGGTCCATAGATCAACATGGAGATGCAAAGATAAGACTAGTCATGTTAGAATGGTGAGATTTGGATCACTCAAGCATCTTTTTAAAAAATGTTCATTTAAAAAACGTTAACAAGGATTGATGCTTCATTTAGCCATCCTATAAAGAACTCTTTAAAATCATTCAAAGAGACTCAGATTATTTGCAAAGACTAAGATACCTTTCATTAACTTGCAAAATTAAAATTGTCTTTATTCCAGAAGTAATTGACAAGTTCAACACCATGGCCATCATTGATGGGAAGAAGGAGCACGTGAGTCTGACAGTGGATAATGTGCACCTGGAGTACGGGGTCGTGTATGAGTACGACAGCACCGCTGGGATCAAGTGCAATGTGGTGGAGAAGATGATTGAGCCCAAGGGTTTCTTCAGCCTCACTGCCAAGGTAAGAGTGATTCTGGGAACAAGGGACTGAGTTCTAAATAAAGCAACCAAAACCCTCCCCCACTCCCGCCTTAAAAAATGTAAAGGGTTGTATAGGTTTCATCCATCAGCCCATTCAACTTCTGTTTTGCCCCAGTACTCAGTATGTACACACTTTCTTTTTATTGATATTTTTTGGAGCACGATGTTAAGTTACATGGGACGCCGGCCCAGGGGAGTGTTAGTTGGTTTGGCAAGTCTCCTTTGCATTTGGTAAATTTGCTGTTTGTTAATTCTGTGTCATGTATGTATTTCACATGGTTTTCACAACAGGTGTGCTTTTTAAATGTACATAATCTTCTGAAGAGTATTTGAAGTCATGAAATACATTACAAAAATTTCCAATTCTGCAAGTCTCAAGTTTATTTCATAAAATTTCATGATGCTTAGAGATTATTTATGCGTAGATCTTTAGACATTTATGTAATTCTTGGTAGTAGAAGATATCATCCTTAGTCCTTAGACTGTAGCAAGATAGGAAGAAAGGAAGTGAGTCTTCATCCAAATGTATAAATTATGTGGGGAGTGAGGGGGGATCCTGTGTTTGTTCTCCCTGATCCTTCCACAAGGGAAATCAATCAAACTCCTAGGGGACCCTCCACAGGCTAGAACTTTAGTGTTTCATCTGCTTTTATTTCACCCTATGAGGATTCAGGTATCATAAGTAAGCAGTATGACATAGCTTCGCTACCTTCATTTCTTCATCTGAATTCTTGTTTTATATATGTGTAGTTGAGATAGACTTAAAACATTTGTAGCATGTATTTTTTAAAATTTTAGTGGGAGAAAATAATTATAGAAATATAAATGCACTATTTTAAATATAATTATTTTATGTTTCATTTTCTATTCTGAAAGTCAACTTTTAAAAAATCATATTATTCTGATTACATTTACTACTCTATGTATCTATTGATATAGAATATATATTTTAAAAGTACAACACCCTTCCAGCTGCATTATACTGTTAAAGGGGATCCATGTAAGAATTTGTGATCAAGTTATTGTAATTATTTTATCTCATTTTCTGGTTACTTCAAATTTGAAAGATTACATGGATTATTTTGTATATGACAACTGTGTAAGTTAGTACTTTTAAGTATTTTGATTTCATACATGAAGAAAGTCAAAGATGATAAAGGGAGCTTGCATTTCTAGACTAGTAACTCACACTCATAATAATTAGTTGATTAAATAAATAACTCATACTCCACATTCTGCAAGACAGAAGTGGAAGTGATGAGGGAGTTCAGATAAATGCCATCTATACATTTCTCACAAAATATTTTAAAATGTTACATAAGGGTATAATCAATCCTTGTGATCTTCAAACAATAAAAATGCTACATATAAATGTGACACATAAATAGTTCTCAGTTCATTGGAAATTCTCAGTGATCCAGGGTGTACTTGTGTTTGCATGAGCACATGCATATGCGCGCGCGCGCACACACACACACACACACACACACACACACACACACACACACACACACACACACACACACCCGTACACTGCCTTACCATTGGTTCAAAGAGCCGGAAAGATGTGCTAACTGAACACGTAATAGGATGCTCTTTGTCAGACAGACCTCAGACACTGCAGGCATCATCGATTGTTACTTTTGCAAGAGAATTTCTCATTTATTCATTCCTTCAGCAAACGTTTGTTAAGTGCACTCTGTGTACTGGGCAAGTAAGGAAGCTATTATATTGTTTTTCCTTAGTTTTTATTTTTCTATAAAGTTGAGAAAAAAATGTTCTGAGTAACATATAGGCATTGTTTTTCCACATCAAAGTGTCCTCATTCTTCCAGCCAGGAGTCTGAACAGTCCACTCACCTCCTTTAGGGAGCCTGTTAGCAGCCAGCAGAAGGCAAATCATAAGATGCCAAACATGCAGGTCCATCCCTTCTCTGCCAGGGCTTCACTGAACATGGAAATCCCAGGCAGTTGTAAGAGAGCATGGGGCAGTCACCTGTGCTGTGGAATTGTGAACATTTTATTCAGTTAATTTTAAAGGTTTTGTTTCCTTGTTCTGTCTTGTTTGCCTGTGTGCCTGTGTGTGCGATACAGATTCTTGAAGCCTTGGCCAAAAGTGATGAACATTTTGTACAAAACTGCACCAGCCTTAACTCTTTAAATGAAGTGATTCCCACTGACCTTCAGAGTAAATTCAGTGCCATTTGCAGTGAAAAAGTTGAGCACATATGTCAGAGAATATCCAGTTATAAAAAGGTAAAAGTTCTATGTATATATTTTACATATAATTGTTATTTAAATTGTTACTTAAATATCAAGTTGAATTTGATCCCTGATATTTTCATTACTTATTTATGTACCATTGAAATGATAACATTTATACAACATTTTTAAAGTTTTTATTTTTTTTGTTTTTTTTTCTGTCATTGTTAAATGTATTTTTAATGTAATAGTTTCTCTTTTTTAAAGATTTTATTACTTTATTGTTGTTCATTTACAGTTGTCTGTATTTCCCCCCCGCCACTCCCCCCCACC
>VMDR010023129.1:0-15797 GCA_007922815.1 Macrotus californicus | reverse complement strand
AAAAAAAACCGTGATAAAATTATATACCTCATAAATATGTTAGAATGAGTAATGAGTAAATGTATGTGAGAATACAGTGTAAATACTAAAATGTTATAAGGATTTAAATTCAGCAAATATGAGTATATAAGGAGCACCTGCTATATAAATCACTTTGCTATGAACTCAGAAATGAATGAGAAGGAACCTTTGACTTCAAGGAATTCTTTCTCTAGTGGAAGAGGGAGACATACAGGCAAGTAAGAGTAATGTAAGTTATGCTGCAGCCTTCTAAGAAAGTGCCGCAGAAACAACAGAGGAGAAAGGGACAGTGTCTGAGGTTGAAACACTTATGAAGATGAGGCATTTGAACTAGGTCTTGAAAGGTAGTTAGGGTTTGGACAGGGTAAGGAGAGGATGGTAATCCGGTTCAAGAAAATGACCAAAACCAAAGCCCAAGAATATGAAAACAGATGGAATGTTTGGGAATGAATAGTGAAAAATAAGACCGAAGATGTCAGCGGGGGCCAGATGGTATATGGCCTTGAATGTCCAAATAGAGGTTGGCTTTAGAAAGGAGCACGGTTATGCCTTCCTATGAGGCCGAGCTCAAGCCTCCCGGTCACTAAATGATGGCTGTTCTTTGGACCGAATACCTTTAGTAATGACTAAATTGGCCAGTAAAAATCTCTAATTTCTTTTTTAAATTTAATCTTTATTATATTTTTTTACGTTACCTTGTAGTCCTCTTATAGCCCCTTAATTTCTAAATGTAATTTCAGCAGTCACTTTTCAGAGCATCACAGTTATATGGGATAGGTCCCGTGCCTTTTTGTGATTTCTCAGGAGTGTGCTCGTACTCGGAGATTGTGTCACATCCATCCTCCAGCCTCCCCCACCTCTTCCCCACCCAAAGCCTGCACCCTCTGCAAAGTGCAAGTCAGAGTTAGAAGGAGCTACAAGCCGTCCCCTTCCTTCCTACCTTTCTTTGTGCTTTGTTGTTGCTGTTTTCAAAGTGGTGCACGAGGGCAGGAGAGAGTGTCAGTCTCCCCTTGGAACACATGCTGAAAATGGAAAATAAGATGCACTGTGACATTTTAGCTAAAGACCTTTCTCTGGCTTTGGGAAAAGCCAGCCGAATGGGCACTCATTGTCACACAGCCGGAAGAAAGCCACACAGCCCAAATGTCACCTCGGAGCTTGTTTGCTGTTACATTTTCAGCGTCCATTTGATTATTCTTCCTTTTCATTTTTAAGGATAAGGGGTCAACACCACTCCAGCTTTGCCTTTCTTCTCATAAAAGTCTCCCTCCCTCTTCTCATAAAAGCCGCCCACATGAGAGCAAGACTTGCATAGCTCTTCCCTGTTTCACATTGGCAAGGGCATTTGCCAATGTATTGTACCTGCGTGGTGTGACTCAGTTAAGCTTATTCATAATTTTTGGAGAAATTGACCAAAACTGCCAAAGAGATAAAACTGTATTTTGGGCATCTCATGTCCTTTGCTGTAAGCACTAACGTCTAGTGCTCCCTTTCCTTAACCTTCTTTTACTTCTCATGCCTTTTAAGGAGCCACATCTCGTCAGTGAAAAGAGTGAAAACTTTAGAGGCATTCGGATCTGTTTCTCTCTTCACACCCTCATTTACTAGCTGCATGTCTGAGGTCCACTTCCATTAAGCCTCAGTTTCCTCATTTAATAAATGGGGATAATTACAGTACTTATCACATGGAATTACATTGAAAATTAACTAAGATAATGTATGTAAAACATCCAGCCTTTTGCCAGTAAATGTTACCATAAGACCCCCTGACCCAGCTCAGGGTGATCACATGCAGTCCAGGGCTTCTGACAGAAGATGGGTGCACAGGGCTGGGTGGAGGAGAGGGCTCCTTTGTTCTTTGCTACTACTGTGGCCCTCGGGGGCACAGGAGGGAGGGTCAGAATCAGAAGAGTGTGGTCCCTGCTAGAGTTTCGGGTGAAGACCCCGAATACAGTGGGGACCCAAGCTAACAAGGTTTCACTTCCCAAGGGCTTATACTCGTATTCCTGGGGACCTCATGGAGGCAGTGTGTTTGTTCCAGGTACTGGGGAGGGAGGATGGGGCTGAGGGTGAAGACTCACCTCTCAGTTCTGGACTCCTGGGTTTGATTCCAGGTTTGCCATTTAACAGTTCTGTGCTGTGGGCAGTACATTTAACCCCTTGTGCCCCAGCTACCTCATCTCTAAAATAGCCAGTAGATTTACCTAATAGGGTTGGCAGAAGAATTAAATGGGGGCAATGCCAGCTAACACTTAACAAGAACTAACATTTTTAGAGGGCTGACTATGTGCCCAGCACGGTTCTGAGCACTTCACACGCATTAGCTCGTTCAACTCAGGACAACCCTGTGACACTGGTGTTACTGTTGTCCTAATTACATAGGGGAGGTTTGGAAACAAAAGAAATCCAAGCTATCTAAAGTTACTCAGGTTTCAGGTGGAAGAGGCAGGGTTCGAACAGGACACTCGGCTTCAGAGGTGTGCACTTAAGATGTCTGCTCTACTGTCTAGACCGGTGGTTCCCAAAGCGCACCTCTCGGCCCAGCAGTGCCAGCATTGCCGGGAACATGTGAGGAGAGGAAGGGGCTGTGGGAGGTGGAGTAGGGTGTTGGGGGGTAAATGGTGATGGATGGAAGCTTGGTTGGGGTGGTGAACACAAAATACAGTGTACAGACATTGTAGAATTTTGCACCAGAAACCTGTATATGTTTGTGAACTAGTGTCACCCCAATATATTCAATAAAAAGGAAAAAATGCACATTCTGTGCTGGACCCCAGACCTACTGAAACAAAGCCTCTGTGTTTCAACAAGCCCTCCAGGGAATTATGATACAGGCTCAAGACTGAAGACTATTGCTCTAGACCAAGGGTGGTAAACCACCGTAGCACCTGTTTTTGTCAGAAAGGTTGTATTGGAACATAGACAGGCTTATTCACTTATGTATTGTCTGTGGTTGCTTTTTGCTGTAATGCCAGAGTTGAGTAGTTGGACCAGAGACCATCTGGCCCCAAATACTAAGACATTTACTCTCAGCCCTTAGGAGAATGTTTGCCGACTCCTGGTCTAGACAATACAATGAAAGCCCCTAGCACAGTGCCAGAACATAGTAAATGCCCAGTAAATGGCTACCACGGGTAAGTGCTTCAGAAGCAAAACCTGCTGATTCATAGGCATCCACAGTGCTCCTGTGCCACTGCAAGGGAAGGCTAGATCAGGGCAGAACAGGACTACAGGTAATGAATTGTTCCTTAGTTCTGATCCAGGTACAGCTGAGCAATTTGGTCATGATGCTGGTCATTTCTTACCAAGGTGGGGAGAGGAAAGCAGGATCTCCTTCTTGAGACCACCATCTAGCTGCATTTTCCTCCTAATAATTGTCCATTTTTTTTAGCTGACAACTCTACTTTGAGTGAGGCAGTGTGTTAGATGTAGAGGCTGAGTCTCAGAGAGGGTGGGGGACTTCTGAAGGATGCAGAGCTAAAGTGCTGTGGTGCCCACACTCGAGCCTGCATCTCCTGAGTGGCCTGATGTCTTCCGTGTCATAATTTCCACTCCTGCCTCAGGGACAGATTAACCTCACAGGAACACCCGTGTCTTTTCCCTGAGGACTCCGTCCTTTTAGGGAAAAGACTTGCCTCCTTCTAAGGAGTTTGGTTGTGCCGGGCCGCCCTTCTCTCTGCAGTGGAGGGTATTGGGTCAGGTTCCTGGCACACTTGAAGAGAATTTGAGAAAGGGACCAGGAGCAATTACATAGTTTGGAGGCTAGTACACATTTGAAATATGGGGCTCTTGTTAAAGCATTAAGAATTTCAGGAGTGTGGAGTTCTAAGCACAGGCCCCTGTGTGAGTGCACAAGCCATACTCCTTATGAAGGTGTGAAAGAGATTGTTTACAAAGTGTGGATGGGGTTTAGGAAAACTAGAAAGATGTGATGCAGTGCCCTGGGGGGTAGGAGAAGCGGAAGGCTTTGCTCCTTCTGGGACTGAAGGGGCAAAAAGAAGGAAAAAAATTCCTAGAACCAGGAGAGAGTAGCTGTGTAGAAGGAACCACTAACCTTTCCAGGATTTTCTCCCTCTTGTTCCCTACGTGGACACCTCTCAAAAATGGCCATCACAGCATCACCAAGGGAAGGCCCTCAGAATCCCCCTTTTCTCTTAAAAAATATATTTGAAATTTGTAACATAAGCCACAGAAAAATGAGTTTCTTTTGATGAAAAAACAATTTCCCCAGGCCCCCAGTTTTCAAATATTCAGTAAAAGTGACAGACTGACGGGCCCTTCCTTGTGCTGGGCTTTGACAGAACCCCAGAAACCCTTGCCGGAGAGCTGAGGTTTACCTCCTGACGAGTCTTCATGCCTTCCTGTCTCTGTGGCAGACTGGAAAGAGGTGAGGTGTTGGAATCAAGCTGATCTGGGTTCCAGACCCTTCTCTCCCCCAGATCATTTACTTTGCTGGTACTCAGTTTCCTCATCGGTAGGTATGACACACCTACCTTGTGGAATTGCCATGTATTAAAACAGACACTGGCTGATTGCCAATTTTTCCTCAGTGCTGAGTGTGACTCATCCCCACATCTCCCAGCACGTTTCACCTAGTAGGTCTTCCACAGTGTTTTTCTGCTTGTCTGGTATTCCCAGGGAAAGCTGTGGTTAAGTAGTGCCCTCCCAGGGCAAAAGGCCGTCTCAGGCACTCAGTGCGCCTGTTGAAGCTTGGCTGGTCCCTGGCTGGGGTTTGTGACTCTTGGCCTCTCATTTAACCCCTTACCTTGAGAACAGGTCATTCACTGAGCTTTAGAGAAAACCTGAAAAAGATCTTTCTCCATGCTCAGTGCCATGGCCTTTTTGGTTTCAGGATCTCCCGTGGCTGTCTAGAAATACTCATTAGCTGAGAGCTTGGCTACAGATGCCTGGCTGGGGCCACTGGGCAGAGATGTGAACACCTGGCAGGTGGGTTTCAGAGGATTCATTGCAGCAATTGCATGGCCCGATTGCTCCTAGCCCATTATTCATTTTGCATAATTGTTGACCTTTCTGTCTGCACTCTCCCTGGAGAATTTCAAGCCATTTTCCAGAGCACAGATGAATATCTGAAGTACACAGTGGTGCAGGAGACTGTCAGCATCAGCCTTATATTCCCCTGTGGCAGCAGAATGGGGGAGGCAGGAAAGGCCGCCTGACGGGAAACTCCAGCTGGAAGGGGGAGCGGTAGGAGTCAGGCAGCTTCTGGGGATTAGACAAAGGAAGCCCACTTGTGCTGTCACTTGTGGATATTGTCTGTATCCTTCTATGAGTCAGGTGTCACCATGATTTCCCCTGATGACCGGATGTACAAAGGCCTTCATAATTGGATTCCATCCTTCCTTTCCAGCCTCATTGCTTTGTGCTTAGCTTGGAAACTCATATGCAAGCCGCAAGAGACTCTTGGTGATTCCCCAGAAAAGCTATGTATCTTCATGCTGACTGGCCTTTGGACGTGTGATTTGTCCCTCCTAGAATGTCTGTTGCCTGCTAAACTTCTTTACTGACTCGCTGTGGCTGAAATAGTCTCCCTCCTATAGCACCCTCTACTATCATATCACCCATATTGCATTGTATTGTATATGCTCACACCTCTATCTTATATTCATTTCTCTATTCCCAATGCCTGGTACTTAACGGGCATTCTGGAAATACTTAAAAAATGAGTGAGGAAATTAATGATTTTTTTTTTTTTTTACTTAGATGCTACAGATCTACATTATATCTGTTAGGGCTCGTTATGTGGGAGAAACTCAAAGTAGTTTAAGCAAAAAGTGAATTTCTTGGTATGTAACTGAAAAATCTGAAGAAGGCTGTCTTTAGAAGGGGCTTGATTCCAGTTTCAACAACATGGCTAGCAGACGTCTGTCAGTCCTGCTTCCTGTAGGTGTCGCCTTCATCCGCGGCCTGGCACCTGGCAGAGTATTGATTGAGGTGGCTGGAGCAGACACCCTCTTTCTAATGAGACCAGAGGAAGAGAGAGTGTTTCCTTTCCCCAGGAGCCCCAGCCAAAGTCTCAGTGGCTCTGACTGGGTTATGTGCTAATCCCTGAGCTAATAATCCCTGCGGTCAAGGGGCTGGATGGAGTAGGCAAACTGGCGCAGGCCAGTCAGGATTTGCCTCCGTCCATCCCTTTCAGTAATGACAGCAAGTGCAAGAAGGGGTGAATTCCCCAAAGGGAACTCAAAGTAGTATTGCTCTGGGAAAGGAACATGGATACTGGCCAAACAATCAATTTTCACTCTATATATCCAGTCCTGTAGGCTTAATTCAAGAGAAAAATAAACAAGCAAAACCTTTTCAAAAAGTTTAGCAGCCAGATCCCAATTTTTTGAACTAAATTCAAACCCTAAAGCAAAATGTATAGTCAAGTCTTGGGCTCTAGAGTTAAAAAGTCCTAGTGAAGGCTCCATTTCCTAAGTCACACGGTTGGGCCTTTTATGTTAAATATTATTTTTATTACAGTAGATATCAGATGTGTCATTCTTTCCTTTGGTCGAGGTGTATTTTCTCTTGCAATAGTTCACAGTTTTATGATTTGGGAAATTGTGGTAAGGTCCATGACTAGAGAATTTTACATTTCTAAACATACATCTTGCTTCAAATTGCTGACTGGGGTTTTTATCTTTTTTTTTTTCTACAGCAAGTATCACCAATTAAGAAGGAAAATAAATCAGAGTAACATGAAGAAATCTTTATGTTTTTAGTGGTAACATGAGAATTCCTTTCTGGGAAAAGATGAGTAACATCAAAAAGAAGGGCTGGCGCGCATGCTCTGAGGTAGAGTCGAGTTGTGGTGGGCACAGGTCCCAACACCCAGGAGAAGGAGGGACTTTTGTGGTACAGGAGGAGAGGGAGGAGCAGTCAGGCAGAGTCAGTAGAAGACGAAGACCCAAGAAAGAGGGAAGAATTTCTCCATTGGGGATTTTATTCTTTATTGTGATTTTTATTTTGCATGGAGCATAGGATTGGTGATGTGATATTCCTTCTTCATATCTCCTAGGAAGTGTTTAGTAAAACCAATATTGTCCATAATACTTGGGTAGAAAAATTTAGGAGAAATCCCAAGAAGGGGTGATGACTTCTTCAAGGTTGATGCGAACTTCCTCTATAGGTATACATGATGACGGAATTACGTGAAGTTTGGAGTCAACAGAGTACCCAGGGGAAAATGACCTGTCAAAGTCACTAAGAATTATTGTCAGGGGAAAAACTCTTTGCTACAAACATTTTGGAGGACACTTTGGCAATATGTATTAAAAGCCTTAAAAATATTCACACCTGATGATAAAAATCGGAATAGCGGTACTCTCTAGGAAGATCATTGCCTGGGAAGGGGGCTTAAAGGAGCTGTCTGAGATGTTGGGAAAGTTTGACATCTTGATCTGGGTGGTTTAAAGGGTGTGCATGTGTAGAAAAACATCTGTATGTACACTTAAGATGATTCACTATATATACATGTTAAAAAATGTTTTAATTAGAAAAATATATTTGGAATATTTGAACCAATAAAGATGCAGATATTTTAAAAAAAGGTTAAGGGCAGATAGGACTCTGTACCCGTACACGGAGTTCAACACCTAGAGCCATTTGTATAGGGTTCATAGCATACCCAAAAGAGAGGGTAAAAACTTGGAGCAAGTCTTCCCAAGGTGGACTATTTAAACTTCAGAGATCTTTATTTTATAAGCCCAGTAAAACCATTAGGGCCTGCTGGCCCAGTATACCGTAGAAGGATGGGGCACAGAAGAGAGGGCGGGGACCCCCTCTCCACCAATGGTAGAGGGCCAAAGACGTTAGACAGGTTCTTTGACCTCCTCATAGTTCTTTTACTGTTTCCCAGATAGCCAGAAGGAAGGGAAAGCAAATAAAATTCCTTTTATCAAAGACACCTCTGCTTTTGCTCTTTATTAATCCCTAATAACCTAGGACTAAAATTGTCTGTTGGTTAAAAAACAAAAACAAATGAACAAACATCTTTCATAACAGTTTTGAAATATAAATTCAACTCAATGAGATTATTGAACATATTGGAGTATTTTGAAAAATCTCTCCAAATAACTGTACTTTACAAATAGCTACATCTTTCCATCCATTTGCAACTTAATTCATCTGCAAGTTTGAGAGGAGTCAGTTTTGAACCCTGAGTATTAAAGACAGACCATGTTACCCTGTTCTGAATCCATTGCCAATAATGAATTTTCACTTTCCCCCAGGAGACAGAAGTGCGTTTGGTTCATCTTGGATTCACATCCATTTGTTGGCTTCATTTTCTTTAAATGCCTTCAAGATGTCCCAGCTTTAGTCAGCTTTGCGCAGAGCTGTAAGCTTAGAAAGCAGCTTTCTCTTGGCTCTCCCTCCAGGTGGGGGATGAAGTGGCTTCTACCTGTGGATTTGGGGATGAGGCTTAAATCTTCTCACAGGCCAGTTAAAAGTCATGTTAAGAGAGAACTGCTCCAGCAGCCGTATCTGTGTTCGCCGCAAAGAGACTTCATTTCATTAAACTCTAGACTTGCCTCTTTCTCAGCAAGGTCGGGAAAATGTTACCTGCAGCACTATTCCTCAACGCCTCTCATGGCACCAGTGCTTGATTTACGGCAGCTGAGCCTTTGTGAACCTTGAAAGGGCCTTGCTGAGGAACGCTGGCTTCCTCTGAAATTAAGGGGTGCAGACAAAAAGCTGGATGTGAGTTTGTGTGTGAGCAATGGAAACCTCCGTTCATCATTTGGACTGTGACTGGGGAGGCTGTTCTTTTAAAAGACCAAGGAAATTTTCATAATTTTGTACTCTTCTGTGTATGTATGTTTGGGCCTGCAGATTGTATGGGTGTGTGTTAAATCTCAAGCTTGAGGTTGTCTTATTTTTTAATACATTTTATTTTTTTTAGAGTAGTTTTAGATTCACAGCAAAATTGAGTGGGAGGCACAGAGATTTGCCATCTATACCCTGCCACCACACATGCATGTGGAGAATATATTTTAATAACATGCTCCTAAGTCCTAAGTCCAGTTATCTCAGATAGTTGACCAAGGAAACCATG
This sequence comes from Macrotus californicus, assembly GCA_007922815.1. Taxonomy (NCBI): domain Eukaryota; kingdom Metazoa; phylum Chordata; class Mammalia; order Chiroptera; family Phyllostomidae; genus Macrotus; species Macrotus californicus. Next base: position 6,718 of record VMDR010023129.1, on the reverse strand, counting down.
AGGACACTTGTGGGACATGGTGTATGGTTCAGGGGACATTGGACTCCAGATTTCAAGGCCATAATGTATCTCTAGGAACCTATAATGCAGGCTTTATAGAACCCAAGCTTTATTTTGACTAAGGACCATGCTTGGACTTAGCCTTTCCAAATTCCAGATAGATATTAATCTTTGGGTTTGGGAATGAGAAATCAGAATTTTAGGCATTATCAGGTATATCTGAAATCATGTCATTTAAAAATATATCTAATATTGCTTGTGCTATTTATTTGTTATTAATGATAGCTAATAGTTTAAAAAATAAGAAATATTTTGGTAGCATTTACCAAAAAAATATAGTCTATAATGAATGTTCAAACACTGGAAAACACTAGTAACATAATTAATATGCATTGTCATCACATGCAGTGTTCAAATAATTTAGTACTTTACTTTCTATCAAAGTGAACAGTGACTTGGCAATTAAGGACATTTTTCTTCCAAAACTTCTTTCTGTGAAGTTTTACCACTCATAGGACCTGTGTACTTCTCATGTCCAATCACTACTATTTTCATGCCAGCATAATTCACTGTTAACAGCTAGACAGGGACACACACTCATGCCGACAACACGGGAAACACCGATAAGCGGACCAACAGGTTGGATCTCGATCGTTTCTTCCCTGTGTACTCCTCCTCTAGTTCCTAGAAATGCCCATCTTGACTTTTGATTCCATGTGTCAGTAAATTTTTGGAGCCAGTAATGTCTTCAAAGTTAGTTGTTAAATTTTAATCTCTCCAGAGGATTATAATACTTTATCCCAGTTTTCCAATTTCTCAACTGATTTTTTTTTGGGATTTGATATTCAAAAAGCATACATTTCTTGGGTGATGCTGGGAAGGAGTTTCCACATGGACATGCTGCCCGGTTATAGCTGCTTTCTCTGTTGTGCCCGGAGCAAAGCCTTGTGGAGTGAGTTCTCTAACGTGACATGTCCATTCCTAAGAAATCACTGTTCTGTGCAAAATCACACCAGGAAACACTGCAGGGCTTCTGTGGAAAAATGGGGCTAGTAATAGAACTCTTAAAAACTTCAACAGTGACACATAAAAAAAAAAGATAAGAGGCAAATAAAAATGGTAGTACAGCCCTGGCCAGGTGGCTCAGTTGGTTGAAGCATTGTCCCACACACCGGAAGGTTGTGGGTTTGATTTCCCATCAGGGCACATACCTAGGTTGCAGGTTCAATCCCCGGTCAGGGTGTGTACGGGAGGCTTGATTGATATTACTCTGTCTCACTCTCTCCCCCTTCCTCTCTCTCTAAAATCAGTAAACATGGTGGTACAGTTTCATTCACAGTTTAAGAATGAAGACATATATAAATACTACAGTAAGTATGGCCCTTTACCTAAAAAAAAAAAAAAAGACTTGTAGTTTGTTTCTGGAATTGGGTGTTAGAAGAGTTGCAGTCTATGAGTTACTGTGTTGTGGTGGAAGGAATAAGTTCTGAAATGGAACGAAATATGTAACACCAGGTGTGCATGGGTGTGGCTCATAACACATGGGGAACTGAGGAAGGGAGCAGATGTTTGAGGTGTGCGTGTGTTTTGTGTATTCTTCTGCTTGGTTTAGCTGGGTGCCCTTTTCTGCATTCTCCTAGTGTTACTTGCATACCAACTCACACATAAGCAAATGTGAAATTCATGTTATGCTCAAATTGTTCCTGATTATATCAGTCACATTGGAACAAATTTGTGTTCAAAACAAGCATTACAGCGAATTGATCATACGTGTAGAATTAACTCAAGTTGCTGAACAAAAGAATGGCTCTTCAGGCTCTTTTCCACTTATTTTCAAGCTACCCTTTGGGTTGGTTAGGAAGAGACACATTCCCTCAGTGGAGATATCCATCCCATGGGAGCCTGTTGGGGTTGTGCGTGTATAGATACTATGTCCTTGGTTTCTCTTCTTACCCCTTTCTTCTCAGTCTCAAACATCAGCAATATGCCAGAGACCCAAGAGAGAAGCATACATGTGGCCAGTGAAGTTCCTGCCCTTGGGGTATAATTTAAAGGGAGCCAAAAGTCCTGCTTGATTAAGAATAGCTGTCCTGCCAGCCTCGTACAGTAGCTTGAATCTCCGGCATTGAAAACAGGTTATAGTGTCCTGTGGTCCAAAGAGATAAGTGACGTTGAAATTGGGCACATCAGTACTGCCTATAGCATCTTGTAGAAGTGTCTACCGTACTCAGCAGTGGAGACAGACTTAATGATTAGTGTTCCTTTATTTTTTTTGTTTTTAAGTGCATTATATATTTTATCCATTATAAACAGTAATACATATCCATGGGAGAACATTTTAGAGAAGTAGATAGAAGAAACTTATAATATTATATCCATCTCCTTTGATAACAATTCCGTGCATTTCCTTCTAGTCTAGAAACAGTAGATTTGTTGGTGGAGAAAGAGTAGAAAATGGAGTTGGTTGTGTAGCAGTATTCCTTGCTGGTTACAGAACAATTCTAAATGGAATGGCCCAAATAAACTGGGAGTTCTGCTGATCCCTTGTACCTCAGCAGCCTCCTAGTCCCTGGGTGGTGGCTGCCACTCTCTCCCTGTGATTATGCCTTGTCTATCTGCTGCATTTAGACTGGTAGCTCTAAGACCCAGGAAATCATCCAAGGCTGAGGGAGTCTGAGGTAAGACCATGGTGCTGCACCCAGTTAGAACGGAATGGTATCAGGGACCTCATGTAAGCCAGGCATGGTGGAAACATTGTAGGGTGTTTTGGTGAGTAAACAACTACAAAAGGAACAATAATGATACTGGAGTCTTGCATTTGTATAGGGCTTTATAGATTACCAAATATGTTCACTTTCATGATTGTATTTTATAAATACTAAAACTCTGAGAAGGAGGCAAAAGGGGATGAGGATGCTGAGAGAGGTTAGGTGACTTGCTGGAAGATGCACAGCTAGAGGAATGGGATCCAGATTTTTGAGTCAGGTCATCTGATTCCTAGTCCAGGCTTCATTCCATCATTGTATATCACAGTAGAGTATTCTATTATCCCTTAATATCAGGTCAGAGTTATAAACTGAGGATTAAGGCAATTTCTTTCTTTTAATATGTGTACTCTCATGCGGCACAGAGAACCCTGTGGGACCCACATTATTTCTAAACTGGATTATTCTTTCATTTTTAAAAATCCCACCATTTTCCTTTCCTAAGGCTCACAGAATTTCGGAAGTAGAAGGAACTGTAGAAATGCAGCTTTGTCATCCCAGTTTATACAGTAAATGGAAAGATTGAGGCCCAAGATATCTAAGCCAGCCTGTGAGTAGAAGGGCTGATGCTTTGATCAATTCTGACCCAGCACTTTCTCCTACCTTAATCTGTCAGGGGACAGCAGCCATCTTCACTGTTTCTTCCTCTTCTGTCTCTGCCAGTCCACCCACACTGCAGGCTTAGTGTAGTTTTAAAGGCCTGAGGCTCCTCTAGGCTCTTTCTTGGTTTAGTGCTCTGGACAGGCTGAGCTATTTGGATAAAGGCGAGGCTGGTGGTAAGGTATCATTCCCCTTATGGACGTGCTTTGGCCTCAGTGTGACAGTGATAACGTGTGGTTACATGGTTAAGCTGGCCAAGACCTGGCCTCACGCACATTGCTGAGCGTGATTACGTGTCTGCTTTTAGTCCTGTCTTTGTTCCTTTTCTCTAGGCTCCCTGCTCATGAGTCCTTGGCCCATTGCCACAGTCATCCTGGTGGGTACCTGCATGCCTGATTCTGGGCCTGCTGCTGCAGAGGTAACATGGGTCATGGAGTCCTGAGTTCTTTGGATGCAGAAATTATCAGAGGAAGAAAGGGCATGGAGAGGCCTTGCCATCTTTATTACTCCTCTTTATATCCCTCAGATAGCTCAGCTCTTAAACTTTTACAAAACTTTACAATCAGAACGGAAAGAGCAACCAGTCCTCTAAGTGCAATAGCCGATAGCAGTCACTGAGCTGAGGTGCCGACTGAGTTTCTAATGTTATCTCATTTAGTTCTCTTAGAAATCTCCTCATTTCTCAGGTGAGGAAACTGAACTTCAGAGGGTAAGTGACTTGTTTAAACTCTCCTTCCTTGTGAGGGCCAATGTTATGGTTTGAGTTGAAGCTCTGCATTCTTGCCACCAGAGAGGGTAATGCATGGCAGCACTGAAATCGGTGGCAGCCGAATGCCTGAAGCTGTGGAGGATGCACCGAAGGTGAAGGGCATGGGCGTGGGTACCTGGAATCAGCCTGGGGGTTGGGACAGGAGGATGAGAGAGCTTTAAAGACTGTCACTCCCCTTCAGTCTGAATTCTCCCCCATCAAAGATACTTGGCCTTTTCTCCTTTTCTTTTGGTCTATCGGGTACATTTTACACAGGCAAGGGAACTTTGTCAAGCATCTGTGAGCCCAGGGGACTGTAGACATGGCCTGTCTTTTGTTACAGTCCACAGGGTTAGCTACCCACTGTTTACACATTGTAGATTTTCCCAGGCAAGAACCTTAGTTTCTAATACTGTGATGGTGTCTTTGCACTTGTATTCTTTTTTCACAGTGTCGATTTGCCCCTTGCCCAAAACGGGCTCCTCTTCATCTCCTGTTCTCCGTGATCATGGCCCTAGTGTGAGCTGAGACACTTCCCCAGCACCCGCATATGCACACCTGTTCTGATGTCATTGTGATGTACTAGACTGTCAAGCCGTGGTGTGTGAAGGGTTCAGCCAAAATGCCCCCATCAAAAGGCAAAATGACCTGCTCTGGGAGGCACATGCCTCATAGCAATAGACAGGATCTTTCGCAACCTCAATTTCTTGAACAGCAGGGTGAGATGAAATGGCTGCATTTACTGTGTAACTTTGGGCAAGTTTCTTAACCTCTATGAGTTCCAATTAAAATATGAATAACACTTATCACTGACTTCACAGAGCTGTTAAAAGGACTAAATGAGCCAAGTATGTAAAGCTGGTACTAATCAGCCTGCTACATACTAGGTACCCAATAATAAAAAGATCTTGCTTTCCTTGATTTCTTAAGGCCCTGGAAGACTAGTAATCTTAGGAAATTCAGAATGAATCTTGGGCTGGCTGAGCAGGTGTGTCAGAGATGTGAAAGTTCTGTAGGCCAACCCCTTCCTGCTTTCCTCATGAGGTCTGCTCTGGGAGGGGATCCCATGGGGAAGCCTCAGGGTTATTTGCCCCTGGCCCAGCCTATGACTGTTAATCCACAAGGACACAGAGATGCCCTAAGGTGTGAATGGCACCAACAGCTCTACCCTCCTCCTCTCCCCACAGCTGTTCCCCACCCACCCTGCCCAGTGTGAGGGTGGAGAAACTAGGACTGCTTTGGCTCAGATGAACTCAATGTCTGAGAAACTTGTCCCTTTGCTCCCAGGGAGAGGAGTGGGAAACACAGCCTCATGGATGTCATCAGCAGATGATATTTATGGAAGCCCTGTATGACCCCAATGTGGAGTAAAATTATAGAGAAGGACAAGAGAGAAGGCCTCCAGCCCTGTCCCCCAGGAGTGGACCCTCCTGGACAGACAACACACAGGCCTAGATTTTGACACCCCTTTATCCTCCCACCATACACAAACATACTGTGTGCTTAGGTGTTCGATCAGCCCCTTGGGTCTGTTTCCCCATCACCTGTTTTTTTAAGAACACTCTAGGCTTTGGGGAAAGGGGCGCTCACAGGAAGGAAGCAGCAGCTCCACCTAATGCAGGTGGGATTTGGAGCAGTACTGAGCAGCATGCCAGCATTTTAGCAAACATGTGTTGTCCCTAGATGTGCCAGGACGTCTCTCTTATATGATTTTATTTAATTCTGACAACTGGGTGAGACAGAGCTTATTTGGTAATTTGAAGGGGTTGGCCAGCACCACCTGTCAGTGTCAGTGAGTGCTGGTCACCAAATTCAGCTCTGACTCTGTCCATTCCTCTGCGCAGAGCCTCACAGCTGTCACTGAAGAGGTTGCTCTGTAATCTCCAAGAAAGAAAATTGCCACTGTTTTCCCCAACCATGCATCCCCCAGCTTTATTAAGATGCAGTCGACAAATAGCATTTTTTAAGTTTACAGTACACAATGTGATCATTTGACATACATATCTAGATCTCTTAGCCTTATTGTCACTTCCCTAGGAGACACATTCAAAAAATATTGCTAAGGCCAAAGTCAAAGAGTTTATTGCTAATGCTTTCTTTGAGGAGTTTTATGGTTTCAGGTCTTATATTTAAACGTCTGTTCCATTTGAGCTTATTCTTGTATATAGAGTAAGAAAGTTGTCTAATTTCATTTTTTGCATGTAACTAAGTTTTCCTAACACCATTTATTGAAGAGAATGTCTTTACCTCATTATATATTCTTGCCTCCTGTGTTGTAAATTAACTGACCACGTGAGTGTGGGTTAGTTACTGGGCTCTCTGTTTTGTTCCATTGATCTATGTGTCTGTTTTTATGCTAGAACTATGCTTCTTTTGATTACTATATCACCTTGTATAGTATAGTTTGATCACAGGTAGCGTGATACCTTCAACTTTGTTCTTCTTTTTCCATGTTGACTTGGCTATTTGCAGTCTTTTGTGGCACCATATTAAAAATAGGGTTATATGTTCTAGTTCTGTGAGATGTGTCATTGGTATTTTGGTAGGGATTGCATTGAATCTATAGATTGCTTTGGGTAGTATCAATATTTTAATGATGATAATT
>VMDR010023128.1:0-15801 GCA_007922815.1 Macrotus californicus | reverse complement strand
GTGTCACTGCATCAAGACGATGTAATTATTTTCAACTTGATTTCAACATTTATTGTATTTTCAAAATATAGAAAACAAATCACAACAGAATTACAGGGGGAAGCTGGCAAGATCACCTTTGCAGTGAGATATTTTTTAAATTAGGTCGACAAATTCAGTTACATACAAAATGGCTCAGCAAATATTTATCGAACGCCCATATCCTAAATGCTTATGACTGTTTTTAGTGACATTGGTTTGAAGCTGATGACACGAAATCAAAACCTTGTCAAAGGCAGGAAGCTCTGGGAAGAGCTAGGACGTGTGGGTCAGCAGCGCAGGCTTCCGAGACTAGGATGACTATATCAAATGTGTCAGACGTAGCGGAGTTACGGACACACCTCACACTCTTCAAAGCAGCATCTATAAATCTTGGTGAGGTTTTTGACAAGAAAGGAGATGCAAGACAGCCCAATGGTACCTCCTCTGAGCCCCAGGTAGTGTGTAGATTCTGAATTAAGGAAAGAACATTCATTTATGAAAAGCAGTTGAGCCACAGTGAGGCTGCCTTTTGCTGGAACGCTGGAGGGTCCTACACAAACCTCTCAAGGATGAAAGGTCCTCATGCCCCCCGTAGAAGAGGTGTGGGTCTCAGCAATTATAGGCTATGCCTAGTCAGCGATAGAGTCATCATTTTCCATCACTGTTTTGTTTTAATTGTTGTTCCACTTATTCATGCATTTATGTTCCCTAACCAGAAATTGAACCTGTGACCTTGGCATATCAGAATGACATCTCTAACCAATTGAGCTACCAGGCCAGGGCCAAAGTATTCATTTTGAAATTAGGTTTAAAAGGCTTCCTGAATGGATGAAATAGCTTTTAAAAGATAATTTGATTTTGAGACCAAGAGCCTGAGTTACAGTTCTGACTCTACTCTTTAGAAACTTTGTAAGGAATCTTGATTTAAGCAAGTCAATAAGCAGTGAGTTACAATTCTTACCTATGTCTCAGTTTGCGTACCTATGACACAAACATCAAATGAAATAGCGAACGCAAGATCACATCAGCAACTCTAAAACCAGGATAAGCATGGAAAGATTTGTCGTTTTTGCAATCAAGGACGTTACGCACAGAGAGGATGCTGGCTCATTTTTGGAATGTAGGGCGTGGCACAGGTAGGTTCCCAGTTGTGAGCATATGAAACACCAGCGTTTATTTTCATATTATTTCTTATTAATGATTGTACTATTTTCCATAATCGACAGCTGTAAACCTATTTTGGCCCAACCCTGGATGCTCTAAGGAAAAAGTGGGAAATAAGACTCCCAGATATAAGACTTCTACCTGCTGTGAAGGACTGCTTTGCATGCCATCAGCACAGTTCAGGTTCGACCTAGGAGAAAGCGTGAAGACAGTTACTGGAGGTGTTTGAGCAGGGAGTGGGATGCCCACATCTCTGTAGTATCACCAACAAACTGAAGAGAATATTGATTATTCTGTCAACTCAGAATAAGACCGCTCTTCTGAGAAATGCTCTTTCCAACTCCAGTGTTCTATTGACGGTCTCCGAATAGCATATTCTAATATAATGTGGTCATGTGACTGAGTTAAGCCAATCAGAATTCTTCCCTGGCATATATTTTCCAAATCTGAAAGAGAGAATCAACATTTCTCTCTGGGAGCAACAAAATGACAGCGCGATTACCACATGCTCAAGGTCCAGGATGCCCGCTCGGCCCATCAATCCATTGCCTTCCTATCATCTTCCGTCATACAAGGGTGGAGGTGACCTGAGAGCCCAGCCTTCATGCTGCTCCAACCCTGAGCCCTCACTAGAACTTCATGCTGTGCATCATCCCAGACATTTCACTCACATCATTGTATCTGCTCTTCAGAGCAAACAAGTGAGGTGGACACCACTGTTGTCACGCAAAGGAGGGAGTCGGAGTGGGTAGACCAAGGGGACACCGCTGAAAATGGATCCCTATGGCGACACATCCAGGGTCACGCTGTGTGCGTGTGTTTGTGCCCAGAGCTTAGGCCCAAAACAGGCTGTGGCCCTAGTCAGCACCCTACTCTGGAAAGGATTCTGACTCCAGCGACTTCCCGTTTGCATTGGGGATGGGAGCCTTGTGTCACATCACCTCCAGCACCACTGGTGGGGAAAACTCCGGGCGGGAGGGCTCCACAGCCGTACTCCCTGCCCCAGGAGGGCAGGCGCTTTGAAATCGTGTTTTGCCTTGGCAGCCAGGTCCTGCGGGAAAAACCCCTCTGCCTCACATGGAATTGGTGCTGATGAAAAAATAGATTTCATTTGCCAGACGAGGCACGGAAAGACAGAGAGATGAAAACTAAAAAAAACAAAAAAAGACAAAAAACCCCACAAAACAAAAACAAACAAACAAAAACAATGACCAAATAACAAACCAGACTAAAGTAAGTACCCATCAAAGCCTGTTTCTCTGTGCAGCTTCGAAGTGACACTTGTTCCCCCTGTCACTTCCACAAGGAAGTGCTGCCCCTGGTCTGTCACTGCCCCGGTGCCCCAGTCGGTTGAGGATGCTTTGCCATGGTGGCGTTTTAAGGGCCTGAGAACCTCCAGTTTGGTTAGCATGTTGGTAAGACATACATTCTACTTAAACCAAGGGTGCCTGTGGGGCCTGGGGAGGGGATTCCCAAAATGAGGCCACCCTGGAAATATTAAGTACAGATACAGCAGTAAAACACTCAGCTAAAATAGCAATAAAGTGGACCTCGGATGGGCCTCTTGAGGGATTCAGAAGAGCAGCCTCCTTCCGCGGGCGTGTGCAGACAGGGGTACATCAACCCACGCCGCCGCGGAGAACAGGGCCCTGGCGCGGCCGCAGCCGAACTTCGCAGGACGCCTGGTCGGAGGAGTGCGGAGGGAAACGCAGACTATCTTTGAAACCGAAACGTGGATCTGACTGTAATTCTAACATTTCTTGCGGGGGGAGGTCATCTCTGGTGAGGTCGGCGTTTCTGTGAGGTCGTTTCTCACCGTGGGCTCTGACTTCCACTGACACTTGGTCTGGCAGAGGCTCACCCCTCGTGACATGCAGCCTGGGCCCAAAGCACACAGCCCGTGGCCGTTCCCATCAACATCCGTGATTCTCACAGGAGGTGAAATAGGCAGTCGCTGTAGACAAAGGCCCACAGTCCCTCCGCGGCTGCGGATGGGGGAATGGAGAGAAAGGTTTTATCATTACGTAAAGGGATAGTGATCACATTTTAAAAAGCAGAGGACAGTTTCAGATCCCTGGGAGGGGGGATAGGAACAGGATGTGACTATAGGAACTGTTACCTTTGCTGTTGCCCTCTGTCCAAACAAAGTGTACTTACTTCAAAGGACGATGCATTTATTTCATTTCAAAATGCTAACCCGTTACCCTTGCTTATAGGAAAGGCGGCCCCGGTGTATAAATTCATGATACCATATATTAATTAAATTGGCAGAGGTTATTTTCCAATCAGATCGACTGGGAGCATGTGACCGCAGTGAAGTCGTGTCCCTACCCAAGTCCAGTGTGATGCTTCGGAGCACACATTGATGACATCTAGTCCTATGCCGCGTGTCTGAGAGTCCTTTGTGACGTAGCCTGAGGTGGGAGGAATCGATATCATCATTACCTTTCATGATTGATGATTGTGTTGCTGATCTTCGTAGCTGCGTGCAGTACAGCTAAGGCTTCCTAAGTCATTCAGCCTCTCTATGGAACTCGACCTAAGGAAAATGCCAAGAAAGGAAGTTACTTACATGTGGACTCTAATGAGCAAAGTAAACAAAAAATCACAATAGAAACAGACTCACAGATGCAGGGGACAGACTGACAGCTGTTGGAGGGGCGGGGGTTGGGGGCTGGGCAAACTAGGTGAAGGGGTTAAGCCAAAAAAACAAACAACCGAGGAAACCCATAGACACAGACAACAGTGTGGTGACCACTAGAGGGAAAGGAGGGTGGGGGGAGGCAGAAGAGGGCAAATGGGGGCTACATGGTGACGGGAGGAGGCTTGCCTTGGGGTGGTGAACACACAATACAACATATAGGTGATATGCTAAAGAATTGCACACCTGAGACCTGTATCATTTTATTCACCAATGCCTCTCCAATAAATTCAATAAGATATTTAAAAACTAAAAATCAAAATAAATAAATAAACAAGTGACTGCAAAACAAGCTGGCCTGCTAGAAAGTTGATACCTCACCTAAAAAAGGAGGTGCCCCAGGTAAAGCAGGTCCCCGTTTTCATTCCTTTTTCAACATTGTGCCCTTGGACTTGGTAAGATCTTGAATCGGAGTAGAGAAAGAGTCCTTTGTTCTGTTACATCTCCACTGGGGATTCGTTGTTGTCTGAACATTTCACTAAGCATGTCATCCCACCCCACCTGCTGGGACCCGGGCGTTTGGGTCCCTCCTAGGCGCCAGACGGCAGCTCAGGAAAGAGGAGCATCCCTCCGAGAAGAGGCAGGAAAGGTGGCAGTGCAGGGGCTCAGGAAGGTGGCACGTGACAGTACGAACCCACTCCACCCGCCCTCCCTGCTCCCCACCTCCACGTGGGGTCCGCGTGTCCCTCGCAGCACTGAGTGTCCTGCCCAACGTTTCAGCAGGTAGCAAAGTTGTGTGGCAGCCGTCCAGACCATGGGAGACCCAGGTGTTCCCCTTCTGGAGAGCCTCCAAGAGCCCCCAGAGCTCAAAAGATGTGAACATGCAGGTGTAGCTGCCACGTCTGTTTCTTGCTGTTGCTTCCCAGCTGAGCCCTCCTGCCTACCCCTGCGTGGGCCCGGGCACGCGCCCACCACACGCTCCTGTCCCGCCTTGTGCAGAGGCTGGTGGCTACCAGGGGAGACAGTGAAGGGCTCATTCCTTCATTTCGGGTGATTAGGAAACTGGGGCGAGAGTTCTTCCCAAGTACATCTTCTGGAGGACCCCCCCACGTAGTTCTCTGAAGACAGGTTTTGCCTTTTTTTGCCTCATATGCCAGAATGTTCTTCCTCTTCATACAGAGAGAGCAAACTGCCATACAAAGAGCTCTGTGCCTACCCAGGTGAACATCAGAGATATTGGGCACGAGTCCCAGGCCACTGCAATAAAACAAGTATCACAATAAAGGGAGTCACGTAATTTTTAAAAAATTCCCCAGTGCTTACAAAAGTTATGCTTGCACCATACTGTAGTCTATTAAGTGTGCCACAGAATGGTGTCTAAAAATGTGCACGCTTTAATTAGGAGTACTTTACTGCTAGAGATTGCTGTCATCGGGCCTTCGGGGAGCCCTGACCTTCCTGCGGCAGCAGGGTCTCCTCTTCCATTTGTAGCAAACTCGGTATCTGTGGATTGCAATTAGTCAACGTGCTGCCAAGCGGAGTCTGCCTGTTGGGGAGAGACCATGCACTAGTTCTCTCTCTCTCTCTCTCTCTCCCTCGTGTCTGCCTGTGGGAAGTTCACTGTGTAATGGAGGAGACCCGGGTGCCCATCCACACCTTGACATTAGGACGACAGCGAGGTTGACCGCCACACAGCAGTGCACGCTAGGAGAAGCAGGGGTAGAAAGGGAGCTGAGTGAACCTTGGAGTCCAAGGAAGAGCGTCCCTGAGACAGAGAAGGATGAGCTGGTATCTGAAGAGCGGGTGGGACTATTCAGGAGGTGGGTGAAGGACTGGGCACAAGCCTGGAGGGAGACTCCACAGTGTCACTGAGGGAGGGAAGAAAAGAGGCGGTGGTTTTAAAACTTGGCCCCCAAAGAGTGGACACTCCTTTCATCAGAGTGGGGTAGGTCCTTTGAAAAGGGGCAGATATTGGTGACCGCTGCAGCACATGGAATGGGACAGAGGTGATGCTCTGTGACTTCTGAGGTGAGGCCATGTAAGGCACGATTTCTGGAAGGTTCTCTTGCAAGGCCAGCTCAGAAAGACTGCTGCTAGCTCCCTTTCAGAGTCCACTCACAGATCCCACAGGGAAGCCAGGGGTTGGTGCTGCGGTCCCAGCCCTGCTCAGCCCCAGTCCCTGCTCTGAGGAGTCAGTGCAGGAAAGAGCCATCCCCACCGGTTGCTTTCTGAGTTTCCCACCCATGGAGTTCCCGATCTGATGCGGTGGCTGCTGTGGGCCCTTCTAAGCGTGGGGTCATTTCTTTCACAGGAATGGACAACAGGGACAGGCACTGTGGGGCCAGGGATGCTGTGAAATGAGAGGTGGCGATAACCTGCTCCAGACAGAGCCTGGCCTCAGAAGCGTATGGAGGACTCTTGTCATCATCCCCAGAGCAGTGTGGCTTTATTGGGAGGTTTCAATCTTGGAGAAACAGAACCAGATCTGCTTTCTGAGAGATCACCCAAGCTTCAGTGCTGGTGTGAAAGAGGTCATTGAAGTGTCTGGGTGAGAGATGGTGGCATCTAGAACTGACATGGTCACCGTGACTGTGGCAGAAGTGGAAAGGGCAGAGAGATCTTCAGAAGGTAAAATGACCCTGCCTCGGCCAGGGATCGAGTAAGAGGGTGAGCCTCCGGGGCCGTCCTGCCACCTCTGAGTGCCCAAGTGGTGCTGCTTCCTGATGGTGATGGCACTTATTGAGACAAACTGCTGACCTTGGACATTTTGAGTTTACAGAACTTCCAGTGCTCAAAGTGGGGGGTGACAAGATGTGGCTCAATATGTGAATCTGCAGCTCCGAGGAAGAAGCTTGGATCCAGCCTGCATGTGGGAGTCGTCAGCCAGAAACGACTACCAAAGCCACAGGCTTCCTTGATTTGGTCCAGGAAAGAAGACCCAAATAAAATTATACGGTCCAAGATGAAGGAACTCCAACATTGAAAGGCAGTAGTGGTTGAGAAAAAGGAACCCTGAACTAGAGAAGTAAAATCTGGAAGACCTGTGTCTTGGAAGCTTGGGAAAGAGTGTGAAGAGGACTGAGCACCCCATGGCGGAGGGAGAGCCAACTGCAGGACAGATGCGGGCAGGGGACCGGGGGATATGAGGGACAAAGGCAGTGGTGTCTGCCTTCAGAAGGTGTCTGTGCAAGGAAGGATGAGATACGGTGTTCATTAAGGGGCTGAGAGCAATAACATGTACTATTTTTAATTGGATGGTCATGTGTAAAAGATTATCATCTAGTGAAAGGTACTAAAGGAGTAATTGAACTTTCGAGATTCCTGATAACTGCGAATGCTGTCTCAGAACGAGGGGTGGGAATGGCCTTACGTAGGAAGGGGGCTGTCACCTCTAAGTCACCAGGATAGAAAGAGAGGATGTGGGCAGCTTGAAGGTCCAGTCTTCAGGGGAAGTTGAGGGAGTTTGCATCCTATTGTTTTGAATTTTCTCTAAGAAGTAGGTGTTGTTGTCATCTATGTGGCATGGGGATGGTTAGAGGTATGAACAAAGTAGTAAAGATTTGAAATATTTGTTGTGGAAACAGGACTTTGATGGGTGAAAAAATGCAGGAGGACTGCCTGGAGGTGGTGAGCTTGCATTTGAAGCTGACCATCAGTGCATTGTGTCTTGTTAGGGGAATTCCTCCAGCACCACTTACTTCTTAAGCAAAGACCAGTAGATCTCTGAATTCATCTGCGGTTTGGGTTTTACTCAGATGGATATGAAAGACGGAGAGAAAGAGGTTTCACAGTGTTGGCCAAAGCATCTCGAAAATAATCTATGCTGTGTGGGCAGGGAAGTGAAGAAATGACAAGGTTGGTGCAGAGAGACTCCAGCTGATTAGTTGACTGGAGGTTCCTAGTACCTTCTTCCATGGGATCCCAGGGATGTTGCTCAAAGTCCAGCATTTACTGAGAATCTACACCCTCTGCAAGCCCCACCCCCATGTTTAGAATGGTGTGTCGGTACCACGTAAGCGGCCATGAGCTCAGACTCCCGTACCACACTGCCAAGGCCTGAGTCCCAGCCCCTCCACCTCCCAGATATGTGAGCTTTGGAATATCATACAACTTCACCTGAGGCTACTCTCCTCACCTGACAGACAGGGTGCTCACTGGAGAGCCTACCTCACAGGCTTAGTATGCACCAGGCACTGGGCAGGATTAGTATGCACCAGGCACTTTGACAGTGTAGGCTCATGCAAACAATGCATGGCAGACAGCATTGCCTTGAATGCTCGGTGACCTTGGGGCTCCTGTTATTGTTTCCAATCCTACTTGAGGACACTGAGGCTTTGATAAGTTAAGTAGTGTCTCCAGAATTCCAGACAACTAGAGTGTAAGAGAAGCTTAACTATAGTAATACGTCAAGATTATGTATTGTGAAGGCTGTTTAGCATTAATTGCCTTATCCAAGAGTTGGGGTATGAACAAACAAACTGGTTGGACTTCCTGCACTACTTCAGGTTGTCTTCTGCAAAGCTCCTTACACCGTTTCTTCACCGGTACTGTGCGGGTTCTTTCCCTGGTGCCCTCTACCTCACAGGCGGACTACAAACGTGAAGTGAGATAAGCAAAGAGGATCTGTTACCTGTAGAACAGCTTCTCTTCTCCTTTCTCCCCAGCACCGAGGGCACACTTGACCAGGGTGCCCATCAGCCCCAGACGCATGCACTCTACTCCAGGAGGGCGAGAGAGGGCTGGACAGACAGTTGTGGGATTCCAGCAGAAAGGATCCCATCTGTCACCAGCACTGTTGACACATGAAAACAAGGTTTCCAATGTAGACAGTGGACCTGCTGTCTCTTTGTCATCCAGACAAAGCCAACTACGGAGATGGAAATATGAGATAGTAACGAGGCTCTATAGTGGGACCCTCTGGATTGGACTCACTCATCCTCACAGAGCCGCAGCTGTGTGCACAGCGTCTGGCCCAGCAGCAACTCTCTGATGGATTTGGAGGCCAGATGGATTCACAGGGAGGATGGAGAAAAGGACAGTGCAGGGCAGGCGCGGAGATGTTTCAACATGACCTAAAAGTGGCTTTCCCGCTTCCTTCTTCCTCAGGGCCCGCCATACTTGCTGTCTGCTGGGAGGACTACTTTTCCCTGGTCCCGTATCTCCTCTCTGTGATGACTCCCCACTGTCCTGCAGCAGAGCTGGGGCCCCATGACAGAGGGACCCTCCCAGTGGCCTGTGACGTTCGGTGACCCCATGCTTGGCACGGAGCTGACCTTCTGTGGAATGCATTATCAAACTCATGACTCAGCTGGCTCCCAGGGATTCCAGGCACTCACAGACAAATACGCGACCCTTTAGCATGACATTTTCCCTAGAAGGAAGGTGACAAATGCTACTCAGAAAGGGAAAGTCAGCAAAGAGCAGCATGAACACATCCTAAAACTATCTGAACAAACAAACATGGGAACAACGTGGAAATAATACATGAGTGGTTGGCGCAGAGGAGCCAGATTCAGAAATGGACAGGACTGGGCCTGGGGTTGGACACTGTCTGACTCATTAAACTATATGTAAAGATTACTGTGATAAACATAAAAATCAAAATAACATTTTCTGAATCTTTAGATTCTATCTGTGGGGTGAGGAAAGGTAGTGGCTTCTGCTAACTATTATTCTTTAAAAAAAGCTAAACGGCAATTTTTCCATTAATACTTCAGTGCCACCTGTGTTTACTAGTTATTACTTATCTTTTTTATTTCATCAGACATATTTTATAATTGAAAAGAGAATTGGTAGAAGCGGGATGACAATCTAATACATATGGTCAAAGAATATTTACAAAATCATTAGATAGCTTGGGTCCAAGCGCCGTCTAACCATACCATGGAAAGTCTGCACAGTGTTGAAAGTGTCTCACGGTCAATACTTCGTCTGAAGTTCACAGGGGTCAGGGCTTCTCATCTCCATTTTCACTGTAAAGATGCAGAGGCCACACAAACCAGCTTGCCCATGAATTCTCGTAGCCACGATGAGGTGATGTCTAAGCCAGAAAGTGGTAATTTCTCTTTTCTTCACTCTGTTTGCTGTGTCCTGCCCAGGATTCTAAGGTTCTGCTGCAGTCACAAAGCACTCCCCCAGCTCAGCGAATTCAAACAACACAGATGCCACCTGTGTCTTTGGGATGCCACCTTTGTGTTGTAGTTGTCCTTGTTACAAATTTGTAGTATAGTAGCCACTAGTTGGAGTTTTGCCAGGCACCATCAGAGGGAGAGGGAGAGGGAGAGGGAGAGAGAGAGAGAGAAAGAGAGAGAGAGAGAGAATGCTCTAAAACATCTACCTAGAAAATCTTATACTCCAGCTTAGAAGTGATTCCCAAAACTTCTGTCACTAGGTCATTTCATTTTCAATCTTCAATCATCATACTTCCATACCCACAGATATACACACACTCTACTTCCTATCTGTCCATCTGTTCACACATTTATTCATCCATCCATTCCTCTATCTGTTCATCTTTTCATGTATTCAACCATTTATCCATCCATCCATTCATGCTTCCATCCATTCATCCATTATCCATCCATGCATCCATGCATCCATCTATGCATCATCTGTGCATCCATCCATCCATTTATGCATTCACACATCCAGTTACCCATGAGGGTCAGCTTTAGGGTTAGGAGTGAGTAGTGTGAGGTAAGGTTTATGGTTAGAGATGGAAAAGGTGAAGTGGGGCTTAAGATTAAGGTGGACAGGGTGAGGAAGACTATGTTTATGTTTATCAGCTAGATTATATCTAAGGCCAAGGTTGGGAAGTGAGGTGAAGTTTAAGGTTAAGGATTCATAGAGCGAGGGTCCAGGTTAGGGAATGGATGGGGCGGGGACACAGAAGTCTTCTGTGAGAGGGGAGGCCGTGAGCTGGCTTGTGAATGGTGAGTACAACTATGTCCACTGAAGAGTGGATTCAGAATTGTCCCCTGCAGAGGGAATGACATAATACTATGTTGGGGAAGTGATGCAGAATGATCCATGCAAGGACCTTACCAGAGGACCCTGTGCTGGTAAGAGGAATTAGAGGGTGAGGAAAGACAGGATGCTGAGGGTCAGGAGGGAAGTCTTTGGAACCTGCAGTAATGTGCTCAGTTCACCCTGGAGACTATGGAGAGAGCAGGCGGATTTGGGGCAGGGGTGACACCAAACACATACTTCCACACATGGAGAATTCACTTTGTTCCCATTTTCTGTGGGTTGGTCCTCAGCTGCCCCTGGTAGATTCGCCAGCAAGACAATCAGGTTTCTCAGAAACCCTCTCCCAGGAAAGAAGGGACTCTCAGGATGTGCAGGGTCAGTTCAGGGAAGCTGTGTCCATGGTTCTTCATCCTGCCCCACCTCTGGCTCCCTGCCTTTTCCCACCATGATGCAGAGGATTTCAGGAAGATTTTTCTGTTAAGCAGTAAACACTTGGCATGTGCTATTTTTCTCTTCCCTCTCTTTCCCCTTCCCTTCCTTCTCTCATCTTTCAAAAGAGCACTGTGGAAACTGGTGGTCGATCCTCCTTCCATTGGGGTAGGCAGCGTGGGCAAGGGTCCAGAGGCAGGAGGGAGCCTGGTCCTCGGGGAGGTAATGTGAAGCCACTTTTAGATGGTCAGCGGTGCACTGAACAAGAGGAGAGAGGCGAGCGAGGTCGTGAGAGGCCGAACAGCATGTTGGAATTAAAACTTTATTCTGAAGAGGAAGGAGATAGAGGACCATTACGAATTTTAAACTTAGAAGGCAGACATTAAATTTGCATTTTAACTTGACCTTACCTGGGAAGCGCTTTGTCTGCCCTTCTATTCTAAATGATAGTTTTGCTGGATAGAGTCATCTTGGATGTAGGTCCTTGCCTTTCATGACTAGGAATACTTCTTGCCAGCCCCTTCTTGCCTGCAAGGTTTCTTTTGAGAAATCAGCTGATAGTCTTAGAAGAACTCCTTTGTAGGTAACTGTGAGTTCATCATCACCAAGCCCTTATTATATGAAATGTTAAAAGGACTTACCTCAGAAAAAGAAGATCAAAAATACGAACAGTAAAATGACAACAAACTCACAACTATCAACAACCAAACCCAAAAAAACAAAAACAAAAATGAACTAAGCAAACAACTAGACCAGAAACAGATTCACAGAAATAGAGATCACATAGAGGTTTATCAGTGAGGAGGGGGAAGGGGAAGAATGGGGAAAAAGGTACAGGAAATAAGAAGCATAAATGGTAGGTACAAAATAGACAGGGGGAGGTTAAGGGCAGTATAGGAAATGTAGAAGCCAAAGAACTTACATGTACGACCCATGGGCATGAACTAAGGTGGGGGATGGTGGTGGTGGGGTGTACAAGGTGGAGGGGAATAAAGGGGAGAAAAAAATGGGTAAGCTATAATAGCATAATCAATAAAATATACTAAAAAAAGAAAAAATTGTTTTATAAGTCTGTAGTCTTAGTTGTAAAAGTTACTGGAGATAAGAAAGTTTTGTGTGTGGTATATAAATGCACTTTTGTGTATGTAAAAGGTAAATGATAGATAGGCACACAGAGATAAATAAAGTCTTGAAGTAGACTGTATCTTCCGAACAAGAAAAAAGAACTGAAGGCAAATAAAAAGGCACATTTGAATACATAAAAATATGAGCCTTTTAATTGTCAAAAGATTCTATACACAAAGTTAAGACAACAGATTGAGAGGACGTATTTGCCACTTATACACAAAAAGTTGTCAACATTGTTTTTCAAAAGCAATTTAATAGAAAAAATCAGCAAATCTGGGGTGGACTGTCAGTTCCCATGGGGCACACAAACAGGAGACCCAGTGCGCACGAGTATCGCTCACTGAACAGAAGGCGTTCTGGAGCCTTGGAGGGAAGCAGGGTTGTTTGAAGGTGTTATATTTATTTTGGCGTAGAGAGAAAGTCTAATAATGTGCTCTATGTTATTTAATTTTAGTAATTTTACAGTGAGGTTGTCATGTGATTTGAAAGACAAACAGTGGCATGGCTTCAGAAATGGATCACTCTGGCAGCAGCACCAAGAAGGACTGACGGGTGGAAGACAGGAGGGAGGGCAGGGAGCCTGGTGAGGGTAACAGGCAGGCAGGCACCCACCCGGGGCATCGGTGTGCAGAACCTGCGGAGACACCTGAGTTCCGAGAACAGAATTTTGCTCCAGTCACAAGAGGCTTAGAAGGCAGAACCCAGACAAATGAGAGGTCAAACAGGGCAAGACACTAGTCCACAAGGCTGCTCAGGGCTTACTGGGTAAGGGGCAGGACGGTGGCTTTGCCATCAATAATGCTCAGTAATGGAGAGTATGGAAAAGCCTTTGAGTTCTGAGCCTGCCTGGGCTTGGCATCATTTTAGGCAGGTGTTGTACTTAGGAAATGGAGAAACACCTGAGATCAAGGCTGTAGGAGATGTGTGAGCAGGTGGACTCCTTTATTTGGGTCCTCACAGAAGTGTGATGCGGCGGACGTGTCACCTGCCGGAGCTGAAAGGCACAAGCCTTGGCTGCTTCCTAACCTGTGGTCTCTGAACTTCTTTCCACAGTGGCTCGAGGCACCAGGGCGACTCCTCGCAGATCGCCAGTGTTTCCAAAGCCGAAAGGAAGCCTTGTGGTTACCTGGCATGAGGCTGCCCTCGCCAACAGAAGGGTCCTTTGCTTTGCTCTGGTCCGGGATTAGTCCGCTTGTGTGGCTTTCCTCCTGCAGCTGACAATCATTGACTGATTAATACAGCGGGAAGACCAACAAACAGCCCGAACTGCGGGGGCAAACAGGATCCTAAAAAGAACTTGCCTCAGTCCAGACACCGGAGAGGCTGAATGAAGAGCAGGGTGAATCTCAGCGCAGGGAAAACCGGACTTCAGCTGTGCTCTGTCTCAGGCTGGCCTCGGTGTTCTCCTTCGTAGAATGGGTCCTTTTCGCATCTTTTCCGCTGCCATGTTACGCGGCAGGATCGGCCTCAGTCTGGCCCTCACCCCCCAGCCGCCTCCCCTCTGAAAGGAGAGTTGATTGATGGCAGAAGAAAGGATATTGGGAAGCAAAAAGTTAAAACTTGAATTTATGCAGGTGGGGAGGGAATTGCCTCATTAACAGAATAATCGAGCTGTTAGTTAATTTTACTTGTTATCCACAGAAAAGGGCAAAATTCTTCTGAGCAATGGCTCCTCTTCTTCCAAATGATTAAAAGAACAACAAAAAGGTTTGTATCTTGGATGTGTCTAGTAATTATGTGCCTGGTGCTTTTTTTTTCTTTTTAAATATCATATGAGGCAGATGTATTTTTTAAATCCTGGCAATTTACGCACAACACTGGGAAAGTGTCAGTGCTTGCTAATCAGGAATTTTCTGCACTTCCCCCACCCTTATTAGCAGTAATTCCCTCTAACTGATAATTATTACCTTTTTCTTAGTCAAATCTAGCTGTTGGTATAACAACACTTCCTGCATTGCTAAGATCAATATGTTTAACTATCACTGTAAATAAAGCATAAAGTTAATAATAAAACCGTGCTTGCTCGATAGAATGCAAACTCCACCTCTCTTCAGATCACCTGCCTCCTTTACAGCCATTTTATTTATTTGCAATTTTTGCCACAGATTGGTAATAATGAGGAGTTCTTAAGCTCAGATGAGGAACTCGGCACATGTACACGCCATGGGGACTTGGACCGAAGCCCAGGGAACACAGCTTGTCCCGGGGCCCCGAAAGTTCCAGGGGAGAAGGCATCTGATTCCTTCCTCAGGTCAACTGCAGTAAGTCCTCGTTGATTCGTATATGCGCATGGCTCTCTACCTACTTGCCTTGGACTGGCCTCGGCCCCGGTGATCACCCGTGGGTCTGCGCAGGCTCATTTCCTGGAAGCTGATGATGTCTTTATGGCGGGAAGGGCAAGGCCGGCAGGCATCTGGGTCCTTGCCCAAAGTGACTCCTAATAAAGGAACTCTGGCAGAGGGCCCTGGAAGAGCTTCAGACGAGGGAACGTAACCATCACATTATTCTGGCATGTGTCCCCCACCCCAAACCTACTCTCCCCCGCCATTCTTAATTAAAACAGACACACTCGGCTCTCAGAAAGACGAAGACTGTGACTTTTTTAAATATGATCCAGCAGCAATCTGAAAATAACAGAGGGAGGTTGCACAAGGAAGAGAAGAAGGTACAGACCCAGGACTTCCTCCTAACCTTGCAGCCGGACTCAGCCTGGGGAAACACTTCTCGTCGGACCAGGAAGGGGCCCCAGGCCTTGCACCCTCTCCTGGTTAGAAAGGACACTCACCAGGGGGTGCAGTGGAGCAGGCAGGGGCCGGGTGGGCAGCTCCCCACGGTCCTGAACTTTGTCTGTTATTGAGCAAGACCGTGTCGTTCATGGGCCTCAGTTTTCTGACCTGGAAAAGGCAGACAGTTACAGCACAAAAGTTCTCTTGGCCTGTTTCTGCTCTTTTATTCCACCTTAAGTTAGTATCTGTTGACCCTGAAAGGTATATATATATCTGTCATCAATTGTATATTATACATCTATGTAATTCTCTTACAGGAAGGGAAGTGAGTAATTGGGAACAGCAATTCAAGTCGTCATGTGAATTGAAGACAAATTTAGCGGTGGGGCTATAACCAGGCCAACGACTGAAGGCTCCAGCCTCAGAAGCTTTATAGTCCGACTCCAGACTCTGCCTTTGGGTCAGACGTGTTATTCCACTGATACACCCTGTTCAGTTCTCTCTCGCTCTCCCTCTCTCTGTAAAACACAAGTTGGGCCAAGGAAAAGCAAAATAATGGTCACATTTTATTACAAGAGGATTTGCTAAATAAGTTTTTGCAACTTTAAATTTTACCCTGAATTACTTGAGTTAATTTCAATAACTAATAAGCTATCTAGTGACAGATATTACTGCTTTCATCAAGCCTAATTCATCATCACTCATAAGAAGTATCATTGTTTT
>VMDR010023127.1:0-15791 GCA_007922815.1 Macrotus californicus | reverse complement strand
AATTTCTCAATCATCCAATCAGAAAAAATAAAAACAAAAAACAGCTTAGCTTAAAAAATACTTGGTAAGACTGCAACGTGTTTTACTTTTCTAGAGTTTGTAGAACTTTGAATTTAATGGATCCGTAACACATGTAATGAAAGAGAAAACCATAAGATGCAGTTCTGGTTTACTGCTCAGGGTGTACCCCTGCTGCGGAACACTGTGTGGGGTGAGCAAAGGCTGTTTGCCTCTTAGAGTATTGACAAATATTCTATATGACTTTGATCTGCTTATGTTCAGAAAAGTTGTTCCTTGATATTTTTTACATTCTACATAACCGGATTCTGTAAGTCTAAAACATACTACACTTCTTTCAAATCTGAAATCAGATACTTTAAAAAAATGGTTAGCAAATTTAATGATTGAGAAATTTATATTTCAGCTATCAAGTAAAAACACACGGAGATATGTGGAAAATATTTTAAAATATTTTACTTAATTAGACTGTCTTTCAGAGTTTGTGCCTATTAAAACTAACCAACTATAACTTAATATGTAAGCATTTTATAACACGGAAGTATTAAGAAATCTAATAAAGGGGCTACCGCCTTTTGTTATAATATATATACTACATGCTTCATGCAGGATAATCTTTTACTACTGGAAAACATTAAGTTACGTACTATTCTTAATTAAGGCCCCATATCAGTTAAAGTAAAGCAATTTGCCATTTTAATGATAATAATACAAACTGCAATGTAAATAATGATGTAGTATGCATTTGCTCTGGATAATTAGAGTAGTCAGTGAATAAAACTTTACATCCAGGAAGTAAAAACAGGTGAGAGAGTTGCGCCTCATTTATTGCCCTACTGACTAATGAGAGAGAGCGTGAGGACCACTCATCTCCCAGAACATCCCTTGACGTGTGCAGCGAAAGCACGTGCCGTAGACAGCTCTGCTAACCTGGCGTAACCACCGGGAAAGTGTCATTTCGGAAAAACCAACAAAGAGAAAACAAGTGATAAAATAGTACAAAGCTAAAACTCACTCATTTATCAAGAAAGACAGAATAATTATTAGGAATGCCCAGAAGGTACGCCCTGTGATAGAAATGAATAATGAGAATAGTACCTGTTATTTAAAATTAAGAACACACTGTCGAAAACTCAAAACCTAGTGGATTTACTCAACCTAGGCTTGAATTACACGTATTTATATATATACTTATATATATGGAAATGGTGAAATTCTTGATTTTACAAACCACAGAGGTAATTTTTCTTCTTTAGGTTGGAAGAAAAAATGTACTTGGCCTCTTACTAATAGTAATAACAAGATCAGACATCAAATTTTGACATTTTCACATTAGAGAAATTGAGTTCTATCAAAATCTAATCTGTTAAAAAGTCAATGATTTTCTTATAGCAGAGGTGTATGGAAGTTATACATTTTTCATCCTTACTGGTGTGTTGGTGAGGCTAACATGTTAGCCTAATCTGGTAATGTGTATACTACCTAGGTGTTTGTTAAAATGACCACTTGCTGTTAAATCACAATTCCGATTAATTTACAACTTAATATAGCAGCTCAGCTCTTGAATTAAGAATTTATTACAGGTGTAGCAGAAGAGATAATTACGAAACACTTTTTTCCTGAACAGATTTTTGGGACAGAGCTCCTAATGTAGAATATGAGTAAATTATTTAGGTTCTCTGCTATTCTCAGTTTGCACAAATACTGAATTCGAATTTGGCTTATTGGTGTTTTGGCTCCAAATGCGTAAACCTCCCCAAGTCAAAATACTGCTTGTTTTAAATTCAGTCCAGTACATTCTTATCTCTCCTTGGCACAGACTATCTTACATTTGTCAATTACATGAGTGAGTGGATAATATAACATAAAATATATACATTGTGCTTTACCAACCAGGATGTAGATACCTTGAGGGAAAGCCTATGTCTGTTTTCTTTTTAAATAAAGTGAAAAGAAGGGAACAATCTCCCCAGGAACTAGCATAAAACCTTCATCAGAGCAGGGACTCAAATAAATATTTATTTTTCCAAAGAAAAGGCAAAGAAACCAATTATCTTTAGGTGATAACCTGAATGCTAGACAGATGTGAACAGATAATACCAAGAAGTTCACATTTTTGTTAACAGATAGTTGTTGACAAAAAGTAGCATCCAGAACAATTTTGCAATTGGGAGGTGAGAGCAGAATTATATTATAGATGATACATCTGTGCCTCTCTGATCCTAATTATTGCCAAGAGTCTCAAAGCCAGTCAACAGTGAATACACAGCTATTTTAAAAAGCATCTTCAAGGACTTTTTTCCTCTTCGGGCATTCCTTCTACACACACTCCCTTATTCTGAGAAGGTAAGTAAGAAAATATGATTGTACCAGACATGTTTTTTCCTCTCTTCTTTGAAACTTCTACTGGTGACAGCCTTCAAACCACTAGAAGAGAAGCCCCATGGCACTGCCCCTCATTCCCTGGCCCAAACTGTGAAAACTCACAGATTTCAATGAAGCAGCATATATGTCCAGAGTGACATGAACAGTGTATCCTGAAATCTAATTGTTGCAGATAAATGTGAAATGCTGTTTTTCTTTCCCCAGAGGAAATTAAAAGTCTTCCCGTCAGCTGTCAAAGAGTCACTTAATTTCCTCCAGTTTAACTTGAAAACATTAGAGAACACATAAATGAACTGGGACACTATTTTTCACAATATACAATTTTCCTGTAATCTTAGAAGTTGTATAATAACATCTATGTAAAATACTATAAATGCAAAATAAGGTGTTAAGAAAAACTTGAATGCCCCTGTTAATGAATTTTCAAGGGGCACAGATATGAAAGATAAAAGAAGATTCAGTATTTAATAGTTTTTAGAAGTATTCCTTTATGTACCAAAAAATATCTCCTCTGTATACTAAGGACAGATGTAACTAAGGAAAAATGCTCTTGGCTGTTAGAAATAAATACTAAGTAAAGTAAAGTGTGCTTTAAAATAACCCAATTTCTTTTGCTTATTTCAAAAGAGGCCAGAACTAATTAAATGCTCTTAGCACCTTATAATGGCTGACTAAATTTTTGCCAAGATGTAGGCCCACACATCTCTCTATTAGTTTTAGTAGGTCTTTACATAATTTCATTCCCTTCCAGGAAGCAGTAAGAACTAGTTCCATGGAATCTTAGAGTAGGCAGAGTGACCACTCATTCTACCATTTTAAATTTGTCAGCTTTTGGAAACTAAAAACATGTGCATTCAGGAATATGCAATTAATGAGGAGAGGGTCACATTTCATCAGAATTTCAAAGTGGCTGATGAAGCTGAAAATTTCCACAAAATAACGATTAAAGTAGCCTAATGTCCAGTTTACAAATACGCCTGGGGAGCTGAAACAACTGCTCTAAAGACAAACCTACGGCACCTCTAGGATACCTAGAACCAGGTCTCTTGATGACCAATTAGCTCAGTGTACTATTCTGTCCATATCATTTTTCTCGGAGCGTAGGTAGGGTAAAATTGGGTTAAATGTGCATGGTCTTTTTGTAACCAGACCTCATTTCAAGTAACAGGGTGGTTTCTAGGCCAGAATACTGTCTGTAAGTACAAAGTCTGAAGATGGGGATGGTAATAAAAGTGGTCTACACGAGTCAAAAAAGAAAACCAAACCTCAAATGCCAGGCTGCCTCTAAGCCAAACTCACACCCACTCCCGCCTTAAGACCCTGCAGCAGCATAGGCTCTGGTCTCCAAGATCACAGAGAAAGCCTTAGGACCCTTCAAAGGAAAAGCAGATCCTGAGACATCATCACATTATGAAGTAGAGAACTGTCTCAATGAACACAGACAGACAGGTTGTGGGGACTCTCCCCACCTCGCTGCCTCAGCGCCACTGCCCCTGTCTAACCACACACACACACACACACACACACACACACACACACACACACCCACCCACCCACCCACCCACCCAACAGGTACAAGATGATTTCAAGGTATCCGTATATAACATACGAATCAAAACGATGCATGACATTTAACTGATAAAGCTGCCAAACCACCTACGCATCTTGACATTTATAAAACAAGAAAGCAGTTTAATTTATGCCTGTGCATCAATGGCGTGTGTGAACGTCAGAGTACGTATTTGAGCTCTACCATTTATATACAGGATGATGCCAGGCAAACAATCTGTCTGTGACTCAAGTTCCTTATTATTAAAACGGAGATAACAACAATGCTGACATTTTTGGATTGTTATGAGGATTAAATGTAGTAATATGTGTAAAGTGTCTCCAACAAACCTTTATATTTTATGATTTTACAAACAGCTATCATCATCATCATTACCAGAAGGCACATATACAATTGATTACTTATGAGGGAGAAAGAGTTAAGAAGTAAGCTTAAGATAAAACTGTTTATTAACAAACTGCTCAAGCTATCATGAAAATTCAAATATTTCCTGGGACAATACTAGAAAGTCTTCAGCTCAGGTGTTTCTTGAGGCCACATTCCCATGGACTTGCTATACCAGGGTTCTCCACCCAAACGGAACAAGGAGTTGGTCTGATCTGGGTCAGTGAGCAGTCCCCCACTTTCCTGTGATGGTGGGCAGGGCAGCCTTATGTGCTCCCGGTCTCCCAATAATGGAAGATCTGGGCGGTCTGAGTGTTCTGTCTCTGAGATGCTTTCATGACAATCTTAAAGATAAGAAGATGCTCTTGGAGTCTACTGAGACAGTTTCACTGAGGCAATGTACCATGACAGTGAAAACCTCTCGAATGACGTCTGGCTTGGGCCACTCTGTTGGGGTTGCGCTGTCCCAGGACAGGAAACCATCTAAGGCCACAGAACACTGTAAAATTAGTAACTTTCAACACAAGGACAGATGCCAAGACTCCCAGTAGTGTAAGTGGCCGACATCACACAACTAATTATCCATCCAGTGTCTATTTCAACTTAAAATATTTTGTCAAAAATGAAGAGTTTTACCTTTTTATATTCAGCAATGCCCAAGGTATTCCAGAGGGAGTATGAAATGCAGGTAGCAATTTTACCCCAAGTTCCACTGCTTTCTTTCGAAATATCTGAAAAGTTAAACAGGGAAGTAAGCTACTGTTGTAAGCAAAACAAAATGTACTATACTACCATCTCACATTTAGCACTTTTTACCTTAAAATACTCTACATATGAAAAAAAAGTAAAGTTTCTCAAATTACAAGAATTTCCAAATGAACAGAATTGCCTAGGAAAGCAAGAGTGGTACAAGGGCCACTGCGCTGTGGGGTACTTATTGCAATTTTGCTCGCACATCAGCATCACACGGGAAATTTTAAATAATACTGATGTCTGGGTTGCACTCCTGAGAGTCTAATTTCCGTCATCTGGGGCTTCCAGATCAGAATATTTTATTTTTTTTAAAGATTTTATTTATTTATTTTTAGAGAGAGGGGAAGGGAGGGAGAAAGAGAGGGAGTGAAACATCAATGTGTGGTTGCCTCTCACACACCCTCTACTGGGGACCTGGCCTGCAACCCAGGCATGTGCCCTGACTGGGAATCCAGTCGGCGACCCTTTGGTTTGCAGGCTGGTGGCTCAATCCCCTGAGCCACACCAGCCAGGGCCCAGACCAGAATATTTTAAAGCAGCACAGGTGATGTCAAGTGATTCAAATGTGCAAGCCAGGGTTGAACCACTGTTGTTGGTTGGTAAGTCTTGCACTGAAAATCAGATCTGGCTCCATTCTCTCTTCACTTATTTCCTAGGGCACAGTGAAAGGAGACCAGAAGGAACGGGGTGGGGGGGGGGTAAAGGGTAAAGGGGACCAAATATATGGTGATGGAAGATGATCTGACTGGGTGGTGAGCACCTGTTGCAATGTGCAGGTCATGTATCACAGAAATGTACACTTGAAACCTATATAATCCTATTAACCAATATCACCCCAATATTTAATAAAATAATAAAATAAATATAATACCCACAAAAGAAGAAAAGAAATTGTAAAAATACATTATTACATAAGTAATTGATATGTCCTCTTAGTCATTTATAATTTTAACTTCCTTTGGTCTGGTGTTAGGTATAGGTGATTTGAAAGACACAAAGTTAAATTAGGTACTGGTTCTGCGCAGAATTTAGGAAAGATGATAATATATGCCCATAAATACCTAGGACACAGATAAAATGAGAGCTGGAGATAAAAAGGTCCAGGAGTTCACAGCAGTTTGGTAAGGCTGTGTTTGGTGAGGATGGCACTTGGGAGAGGGGCTGTGTGCAGCACATGCTGACGGCTAATGACACTAGAGGCCGGAGTGAGCAGTGGGAAGCGGAGGGCGCATCCCTGAAGGATCAGTCTAAACACAGGCAGAAGCCAGTGGGGCCTGAAGAAGAAGTGGAACTGGCCAGCTTGCCTGACCAAGAAGGGGAACACTGCTGAAGAAGGGCTGGCATAACCAGGCAGCACTGGCCTAAATCGTGGGGGTCATACATGTAAGGCTAAGAATTTTATTCTGTTAAAGTGGAAAAATATTGAAAGTTTCTGAGGAGCCAATTCACTTGAGAAAAATCGTGCTCTAGAAGATTAATTAGTTGACTTCCATCCAGTTCCAAAGAAAAGCACTGAGTTAATTTAAGCATTGAAGGAAGGACTGCCGCAGCTTTGGCATGGACAGCTATGGCAGCAGGCAGGTGCCTTGTCCCTTCGCCTTGCCACACTGTGTGCCTGAGCGTGGGGGGCTGGGAACTAACATTTTCCTCCTGCCTCTTCCTCAAGCAAGGGAGATGTGAGAAAAGCGGAGGAAGCCCTGGAAAACGTGGAGAAGACAGCAAAGTCCTCTCCCAGCCAGTTGGGACAGCATTCACCAGAGCGTCGTCAAAGCAGTCGTGTGTGGCTTCTCCAGAGGAAAGGGTGCCAGTCACGACTCCTGCTCTAAGACCCGAGTCTCTGCACAGACAGGTCTGGCTACTCGGGGTCCCACACTGAAGATAACGCAGGAATGCCAATGTTGACACTATTTCAGAAACCCTATTCTTTTGGAATCCCACTCTCATTTAGTGATGAAAATTAAGAAAGTAGTGTGTTTTAATGTAAACATCTGACTTACATTCAATTTCAAGAAACTAATATTCCAGGAGCTCAGGAATTTGTAGTATGTGAAAAGAGCTGAAAAATGGGGGTACCATGTTTTATCCCCACCAATCATTACAGCTCCTCTTTAAAGTGGACAATTTCCTGTTTCAACAACTGTGAAACAACTTTCACAGTGTCTGGAAAGGGAGGAAGAAAAAAATAAGACCAAAAGGTACATTCTTCCTCTCCTTTCTCTGTCTCTAACCTGGAAAACTCCAAGTTCTCTTCTCCTGTTAGGGATTATGCAATTACTGCCCAGCTCTCTCCCGACTTTTTAGTTTCAACTCAACATTTTAAACTGTTAATTAACTCCTTTTCGAGAAACTCATACAAGGTAAAAGTTAAACTCTGGAGTTAAAGCACCATCATTGATACTATAATCTTACGGCATGCAAGTTAAGGGCTCAGGCTTTAAAAACATTCTTCAAATTGGGTAATCTTGGGCAAATTGCTTAATCTTCTGTGCCTAAATTTCCTCATTTTAAAATGGGGATAGCAGTAGCATTTACTGTTTTAAAGGTCGTGGAAAGAAATGAATGCATTATTATATTTAAGGACCTTAGGGTACATAGCAATCACTCTAAAAGGTTAGTTGTAGTTTTTATGATGATAATGATTATGGTATTTCCCCAAGAACCTCCCCTATTTAACTTCCTGAAATTCTTTCTTATCTTGGCTTTTACCCAACTGCCGTTTTGGTACTTTCTATTCAGGCTCTGTGTGTGCTTCCCTTCCCCACACCCCCCTCCCGCCATTGCCTTACACTCTTCATCATGAGTGTGCACTCTCAAGAACTAAACCCTTAGTTTCCATCAGCTGTTTGCACTCCCAGGTTCAACATCCCATTTCAGCTTTAGTTCTATACCTTTACTTGTGTGCTCACACCACAAATTGGGTGTCTTGTTGTCTGGCGACTGGCACTTAACATGTCCAAGATGAAATCAGTCATTTAAGGTCCCAGGCAGACTTCCCCAGTCCCATCATTGCCACTAACATGGAGTCCTCAGGGCTCCAGAGAGCAGGCATTGACTTTGGATATACTGCTCTTCAGTCATTCAGATCAATGTCAGTCTCCCTGACATGTCTCATATAAAGCTCATTTCCTTTCCATGATAGAGCATAGTCCATATTTTTCTTACTGGGTGCAATGAAATGGCATGGCCAAAAGAAGGTCCTCCAACCCAGCACCCATTTCCTCTTTTTACCATGCAACATCCCTGTTCGAGAAACCAGTGACTCCTGCTGCTAACACATCAGGTCAGAACTGACCCGCTGACCTCCCATGACCTCTATGAATCAGACCAATCTATCATATTCTGTTCTCTCAAAGACCAGTTGGGTTCCAGCTTGAGACTTCATGGTCTGAAGCACTTGTTCAAGTTGAGTTCACTTTACTATCTTTTTTTAAATGTCTCCCCCCAGCTTTATTGAGATATAACTGACATGTAACAGTGTATACAATGAGATGGTTTAATACATGCAAATAGTGTGAGATGATTACACAATAAGGTTAGTTAACAGCTCCGCATCCTTTGTTTTTTTGGTTCTGCCACCTTTCCACCTTAGTATACGAGTGAGTGTGTGTTTACACCGTTCTCTCATCCCAAAACGCCCTTTTCTGCCTCCTGTCACCCAATACAAAGTCACCCATTCTTCAAGTCCTAGGCTGAGATCTTTTCCTTCTATGAACTCCTACAGTGGTATCACACAATGCAACACTTGATTACAGAAAGCAAGGTACAGATCACTAAATGTTTCCTTGTGTTACTTTCTTTTATCCCTGAGCAACTTTCCTTTCTTTCTAAAAGTAGAGAAAAGACCTCCATTTCTCAGTCATTTCCTACTATACATATCCACCCCAGATCAGGTAGATGAGGCAACTTTGTATTTGAATTTATTGAAGTCACAATACTTCTATGAGTAATGGGTAGGAAAATATTCATATCTCAGTTACTGGGAAGCAATGGTTCTTCCTGTCTCAAGGTTTTTGCCTTTGCTGGTTTCTCTGGCTGCAAGGTTCTTTTTCTCCTGTTTGAATGCCTGGTTCACTCTTAACTTCAGCAATCCCTTTAAATGTTCCTTTTTAAGACAGGTTTTTTTCAACAATCCTACCTAAAGTTGCCTATTCTCATTTACTGTTTACCATATCATCTTTTTTATTTCTCTCTCATTCTCACATTCTAATTATCTCATTTGTTTATTGTTAATTGTTTGACAACCCCACCAAACGTAAGCCTCCTGAAAGCATGGACTTTGTCTGGTTCAGTGGTATGTGTGAATGAGCCTGTGTGTGTATATATATTGCTGGATGACATATATATGTAGGTGTGTGTGTGTGTATACACACACACATGTAGTATCAAGCAGAGTAACTGGTCTTCAATAATAAATGTTAAAAAAAAGATGTATAAAAAATAAAAATAACTGACACAAAAAAGGAACTTTGTGTGATAATGAAAATATTCTATATATTGAAGGAGGTATTAGTTATACATACGTACAGAACTGTCAAAATTCATCTACCTGTATACTTAAGACCTATGCATTTAACTTCATAAAAATTATAACTAATAAAAATACTCCATAATGCCCAGTGTTAAAAACAATAAATGTTCATTTGATAAACAAGACACTGTAATGAGAAACCATCGATATTCTAGGGTTTGCAAATTGCTGCATCCTATTCCATTGGTTTCTACTGTCTATAAATAGTGATGTCAAATATTCTGGTGTCTCAATCTTGAGCACAATTACAAAATAGTTTGGGCTTAAACATTAATTAAACTATTGATGCTTTCAGTGAAATCATATGTAAGCCTGAAGCAGTTCCAATTCTTAATGTTTGATTTGTTACCTTCTCTTGAGATATAAAGAGAGGTTTCTTGGAGGAGGAATCCAGATATTTAAAAAGAACATCTTTCTAGGTAACGTGGTGAGAATGTAATAAATTCCAAGCTAGCTTACAGAATATTGTTAAAAGAATAAAGGAGAAATGTCACAAATCTTTATAAACGGCAGTTAAATTTTAACATCTTGGATAATGTGCTGGAAAGCGAATGATCACAAATATCCTAAATGGGACTTCAGTGCTCCTTTAAATGGGGAGGCACGGTGCAAGGAGTGCTGAACTCGGGCCAGCACGTGGGTGCCAGGTCTGGCTCCAGCAAGGCTTCCGTGGGAGGCCTGGACCAGTCACTTTCTTTTCCTGCATGTCAGTTTCCCCAGTAAAATGAAAAGCAGGGCTCATAATTTTTAACTTTTGATTTGTCACTGATAAAACTAGTATTCAGAAGACATAAAGCTAGTACTAAAATGAGGCTAGCACAAAAGCAA
This sequence comes from Macrotus californicus, assembly GCA_007922815.1. Lineage (NCBI taxonomy): Eukaryota > Metazoa > Chordata > Mammalia > Chiroptera > Phyllostomidae > Macrotus > Macrotus californicus. The sequence continues at coordinate 5,325 of VMDR010023127.1, read as the reverse complement.
AATTATGGTCATGTTTCATGAAGATAAGGGTTAACCTGCCACCTGATTCTTACTCAATCTTGGTTTCCAGCGTTTGCTGGTACTTATATTTGGTGGAAAGGATTTTATGAAGTTAAAATGGCAAGACAAAAAATGACAGTTAATAAAATGTAATCTATGCCGATAATAGGTGTTTTCTTTTTTGAAAAAGTGACCATTAAAATTAAATAGAGTATTCACGCAATTCACACTAATCAGTTTGAAATGGGCAAACATCTTATGATTCAATAAGAATCTTAAGAAGAAAACCCCTGCATTATAGAGATTCTGATTTTATTCACAGCAAAAATAAAAACTAATATAGTGTGCCAAAAGAAGGGTGGTAAAATATGATGGAATAGCTTCTAAAATAATCTTTCAAGCATACAAGTCACAAACAGGTTTAGACAGAAACATTTATGGTCCAAAGTTAAGAATTTCAAAATAACTACACCAAAACTGTATCTTTCCACTAAAATTAAGTAAATCATCAGTCTTTGATCAATGTTTAAGAAACTTCGGATTTTATAATCTATCAAATAAAAACATTTATCTTGTTACTTTGTCCTCATAGACAGGATTAGACAAGGCCCTAAAACAAGATGTATGGCTTTCTTTGCTCTTCTAGTTTGCAGATCCCTGAAGAACTGTACAAGGATATTTACACGCCAGAGTAAAGAGTTAGGAGAGAAGAAATGAATAGGAACCGACAGCTCTGGAAAGAAGCAGCTTCAGTTCAGGCATTCGGCAGTTTGAAGTGTTCGGTATCAAAGGCTTCCTGCACATGCTCGTGCTGAAAACTTCACTGTTAAAGATCAAGCGCTAATTCCCCATTAGCAAAAGCTGAGTTTACCTATTACTCATTTTTGCTACAAAAAGCTTTCGGCACAATATGCCATAGGCATGATAAATATCTTTGGCTGAAAAATTACTAAACAACCCATATATTGTTAGCTGAGTTGATTAACACACATAATATGGATCAAATTCAATCATTCAACCAATAAATACTGAGCTTCTCTGGCTCTTCACTTTAGACAGGAACCTCTAATGGTTTAAATATTCTAATAAAGACATTTAAAAATAGTTAATCCAGCAGAAATTGACAGCTGGAAGGGACATCAAAGGTCAAATGTTTCCATAATCTCAGCACATAGATGAGGAGACTGAGGTTCAGAGAGGCCCTCTTCTCCTAGTTAAACGCTTTTGGGGCGGGGGGAGGTTGATGACAACCATAGCCAAGTGAATGCTGGATTCATGCTTTTTAAATATCTGTGATTCTTTTGATCCAGAGGGACTGTCCCCTGTGAGAGTCCCTTGTAAGGGTGTGCACACATCTTTCTTTTACTGCCTGTTTCTAATCTTCACATCTTCTCTCTAACTGATTAAAAACAAAACCTGAAATTTTTTAAGTTAAAGTAATTATTGGTTGTATTGGTCAAATTTCATGATGAACTCCATTTTTTTAAAGTTTGCAAGTTTTAATTAGATGAATACTTTTGTCAATTGTTTTGTTTTTCTTCCCTGTGATTCAATACAATTCCGTTTTTAGCCTTTAGTCAATTAGATAAAGAGAATGTTCTTTACTTTCCTGAAAAATTACAGCACTAACATCTCCCCAACTTGTTTACTCAAAACATAGAGGATAAGCATGCTACCCTGCCAGTAACCTTGAGTCATAACCAAGAAGAATCAATATAATTGTACCTTAGCCTTGAGTTTCTAATTATGAAAGCACAAAATTTAAGAACAAGAAAAAATGTCTTATAATTTAAAAATCCAAATGAAGAATGCACAACTGAATAGGCATTTTAGACTTTGCTAGCTTTTTAAAAGATATTTATTCTTATGAAAAAATTAACAGCAAATTAACTTTTTAAAAAGTTTGCCTTTATACTATTCCCTAGTCAAAATGAATAAATGTTGATAAATAAATGAATACTGATACTATTTTTTTTTCCTCAGGGCTCTGACTTCATTCCCTAGTTCCTTAGTTGGGAAGATGTTATAACATTAAAAAAGCAAGATGAAAAACGGAGAGAAATACTGGGGATATTTTCAGGCTGTTCAAGTAGACATCACCGGTATCCATGTGGGTAGCAACCAATGCTACTTGCTCCTGGAACCTGTCCTGTGCATTATTCCCTGAGCAGAGCCAGAATCAAGGTGATGTGGTAACAGACACACTGAACAGGGAATTGGGTGGCCTGAGTCCTGGTTGGGGGCCTCCTACTCACTCGTTCTACCACCATGAAGATGGATCACTTCGCTTCTCGTTGGTTATGGAAATTTTCTGAGAGATAAGGGGCAAAGATACCTAAATGACAATACTAAAAAACATTATATAGGCTGTCTGATAAAGGAAATATCTTGAGAAATCATTAGGGCCCTTTAAAAAAGTATCTTCTTGGTTAAGAACAGTATGGGGAAAAGAAAGACCGAAGAACTCATGGGTACAACCCATGGACATGAACTGGGGCGGGGGTGGGGGCATGATGGTGGGAATGGGGGTACAGGGCAGAGGAGAATAAAGGGGAGAGACAAATGGGACAGCTGTAATAGCATAATCAATAAAACATGTTTAGAAAATAAAAAAGTGTCTTCTCAAGAATAAAGTTTGTTGCAGAGACAAATGGTGCAGGGGGGGCTGAGAAAAAGAATACAGTGTAATGGTAGAAAGTTGTATGTCCCTCTTCTAACAACACCTAAGGGTAATGACCTCAGATGTTTTAACTCCTCAAGCACCAGCCCAAGAACAGTAAATAACAGCACAACGGTCCAAACCGTTATCTGGTGCCGAAAGATGGGTTGTTAAGCTGCTCATTTTATCTCAATTTATGTTTAAGAAAAGGACAAGTTACCAACATGATGTTTTGAAAAAATAACATTTAATATTAGGTAAGTATGCCAAATAGTTTCTGAATACAAATTTTCACCAAAAAGAAAACATCTTTAAATAAACCGTAACGCCTGCTAAAAGACGGGGATCATGAAAGCATGCACCCTATCTGGTTGTGATTGGTGGAACCCACCACACAGAGGTTGTTAGTATGTGACATCATAGGTTAAAATCAGGACTGTTCTGTTTGTTATTCCATTTGCAGGCAAACATCACAAATCATTTGAAATATGCAAACTCCAGGCTTGGAGACCTTTGTTCCATAGAAAGATAAGAGGAAGAAGACAGCCTTATCTGTGCAAGCATACTGTGATTCCCTGGCATTTTGAGTTAGGAGGTATTCTACGCTAGTAAATCCTTCTAGATACTGAATCTCACTGCTAAAGAGCATCAAAATATTTATAGTTTAACCTTTTTCTTTGCATCGATTTTAAAAACATGTTTGTCTGTTCTTTTGATTTAGTGAAATGTACAGGGATCTGGGTTTTGGTGACTCAGCATCAGCATCACACGCTGACACCGAGCGGGGGCTGGGAGGTCCAGGGCCAGTCATCATCTGTGTGAGCCGTAGGATTGTGCACATTCACTTAACTCCCTCTGTACCTCAGTTTCTAGACAGATGAATAGGGAATCATTCCCCACATCAAAAGATGATTAAATGTGATGAAATGTACAAGTGCTTTTTAGAAAGCTACAATAGTTATCATCCTCATTGTTCTTTGTTGTAAGACAGTGGTTCCCTCGGGAATAACTGAAAGTTGTTAGAATTCTTGTCCATATACTAAACGGTCCAAAGACTGCTGAGCTTTCATGTCTGCACTCTATGGTCCTACTGTTCTTTTTGGGATTAGCTGTCAGTTCACTGTAACGAAGACTACTGTCTGTAGAAGTGTATTTGCTTGCCTAAGTTGCAGAGTAATTTTGTTAAATGGCCTGAGGATAAGTCAAAAGTCTCTCCTGCATCTATCTTTTGGGAAGGCAATGAAGTTCAGGAAATGTGCCTTTTCGTGTAAGATGACTAAATTTGAACTATTAACTCTACAGGTATGAAAAGGCAATAAATTAGTATATTATTTAGCAGTAATGGTTTGTAGATACACAAACTAAACTAAATACCCATGCCTATATAGGTTTTGCTTGCTTTTTTGAAAAAAAAAAGTGAAATGTAAACTAATCTTTTTTTCTTTATTCTACCTAAGTAAATGGAAACCTATCTTGTGTATTGAATTCCATTAAGCTGGTGGCTTTGGCTTCTGCAGGACCTTCCTTTTTACATATTATACACTAACACCTCTGAAGTACCTTTGGGCACAGAGTTCAAAATTTTGTGTGTGAGCTGATGGAGGAACACTTGAAATTATTAAATGCTGATGCTGCTGGACAGAAAATTTGGGAGCAGTGCAGTTGTTCTCATGTTTGTTTCCCCCTTGCTAAGTCGATTAACCTTTCAGCATCAGTTTCTTCACTACAAAGTGAAATATGAGGTCTGTCCGGAAAAGTGCAGCCATTGTTAATGTAATGAGAATGGCTGGAGCAATATCGATGTGCCCTGGCAGCCAAGGAGAGTGGACTGGAATGTGCATGTGTGAACAATGATGACCTCACTGCACTAGTCAGTGGGGGGTGATAGACACCACTGAGTGAGCACGTGTACTATGTGGCTGTCACATTCAAAATGACTGAGTGACCAAAGCAATGAATATGCACCAAATTTTGTGTTAAGCTGGAACATTCATCCATGGAAACTATTCAGATTATTCCGAAGGCTACGGCTATGGGGAACTGGTGATTGGCAGCTTCATCACGACAATGTACCCACTCATGCATCATGTGTTGTACAGAATTTTTTGGCAAAACATCAAATCACCCAGGTGACTCAGTCCCCTATAGCCCAGATTTGGTGCCCTGCGACTTCTGGCTTTTCCCCAAACTAAATTCACCTTTGAAAGGGAACAGATTTCAGACTGTTGATGAGATTCAGGAAAATAGTGGTGGGGAGAAAATGCAGACAACTGTAAATGAACAACAATAATGTAATAAAATCTTTAAAAAAAGAGATTCAGGAAAATACAATGCGGCAGCTGATGGCAGTTGGGAGAACTGTGTGAGGTCTCAAGATGCCTACTTTGAAAGGGAATGAGGTGTCATTGTCCTATGTACAATGTTTCTTATATCTTGTATCTTCTTAAAGAATTTCTCTATTTTTCATATTATATGGCTGGATACCTTCTGGACAGACCTTGTATATCTTTGCACCTTAGAACTCAGAGAAGTTCTCTTTTTCCTATTTTTATTTTCCACATCCAAATTAAAAATGTAAATTTCCTCATTACACAATGAATATATTCTCATTTTTTAAAAATCATGTCAAATAGACAAAAATTATAGAACATCATTAATCTTATATA
>VMDR010023126.1:0-15792 GCA_007922815.1 Macrotus californicus | reverse complement strand
TCCCACCCTCCCCCTTGGTTATGTCCATGTGTCCTTTATAGTGTTTCCTGGAAACCCTTCCCCCCACTATTCCCTCCCCCTTCCCCTCTGGCCATTGTTAGATTGTTCTTAATTTCAATGCCTCTGGTTGTATTTTGTTTGCTGATTTTTTTTGTTGATTATGTTCCAGTTAAAGGAGAGATCATGTGGTATTTCTCCCTCATGGCCTGGCTTATTTCACTTAGCATAATGCTCTCTAGTTTCATCCATGCTGTTGCAAAGGATAGGATCTCCTTCTTTCTCTCTGCTGCGTAGAATTCCATTGTGTAAATGTACCACAGTTTTTTGATCCACTCATTGACTGATGGGCACCTAGGTTGCTTCCAGCACTTGGCAATTGTAAATTGTGCTGCTATGAACATTGGGGTGCATAGGTTCTTTTGGATTGGTGTTTCAGGGCTCTTAGGGTATAATCCCAGCAGTGGAATTGCTGGGTCAAAAGGCAATTCCATTTTTAGTTTTCTGAGGAAATTCCATACCGTTTTCCACAGTGGCTGCACCAGTCTACAATCCCACCAACAGTGCACTAGGGTTTCCTTTTCTCCACATCCTCTCCAACACTTGTCTGTTGATTTGTTTATGATGGCCATTCTGACTGGTGTCAGGTGGTATCTCATGGTGGTTTTAATTTGCATCTCTCTGATGGCTAGTGATGCTGAGCATCTTTTCATATGTCTCTGGGCCCTCTGTATGTCCTCCTTGGAGAAGTGTCTGTTCAAGTCTTTTGACCATTTTTAATTGGGTTTTTGGTCTTCCTGGAGTGGAGTCGTGTGAGTTCTTTATATATTTTGGAGATCAAACCCTTGTCTGAGTCTTCATTGGCAAATATGTTTTCCCATATAGTTGGTTCTCTTTTCATTTTAGTGCTGTTTTCTTTTGCCATGCAGAAGCTTTTTAATTTGATGAGGTCCCATTTGTTTATTCTTTCTTTTATGATCCTTGCTTTAGGGGACATTTTTAAAATGACATAGTTTGAAAGTGACCTGACAAATGAAATAGATCACTTACAAAAACACGGGAAAAACTGTCCTTTCTACTCCAGTAAAAGCAGGTGATTTCTCGAAATGGCTGCATGCTGTCCCTCCCTGTGAAATCCAAAGCTGTCTCTCAAGAGTTAAAGTTTGAAGATTGGTCTCTTGGATGCATTTTCTCAGCAAGTCTTCTCTGCTTTTCTGAAGCATGGTTAAGTACAGCGCCTAATGTAGATATGGTGGTCCTTCTTCCCACTGGGGAATTAAGGAAACAAACTCTAGATGACTAGGCGTTCTTAATTTACACACTAAGTGTACTTCACGGGAAGACTGAACTGAAAAATAAGCTGTATGTGTTGGCAGATCATTCTCCCTGTGTGTCTTGCGTTTCTGCACGTCCTGTGAGCACAGGTCCTGAGTGACTTTGTTTTGGGCTATCTTTTCAATGATGTTTGATTAGCAAAGAGCCTTGGGGAAGAGAGACCGAGTCTCCTTCTGGAACACAGGGTGGGCATGCTTACTGTCCTTGTAAACGGCTGGGTGTCTGCAACATCCCACTGTGGGTGCAGGGGCCCCTTGGCGCTCTTTGCGTTGCCTTTTGGAAACGGGCTCAGGGAAGTGACCCAAGAAGACTCCAGTGCTCTGGCAACCGCTACTGGCTCTGAACCAGGAGTTTTATGTCTTCTGTCAGGATCCATAAACTGTGGCTGTCTGAGAGTAAAAGAGCAGTGGAATTTGAAAGGAAAGTTGGGCTGCAATTACCTGAAAAGGGAGGAATGGATGCTGGGCACACAATTACCAGACGTCTGCTACCATCTTTCATACACTTTCGTATCTGTGGCCCTTTGCTGCACTGTTTTCTTGTTACTGGCTCTCCTTGTCCAGGTTCTAGTCTTTACTCAAGGGTAAGCAAGTCTCTCCAGCCCAGGAACTGCAATGAACCTCTTGGTATCTCATTTCTGGAAAAATGCATTGGATTGAGTATTGTTGTTGATGAATTTGATCTGTGTTCTCTTATGTCCTCTGGCTGCAAGATCTTGGAGGCTATGACATCTGGGCTTTATCAATATCTGTAACAAATATTAAAGTATAATGTAAAAAGTCTTATTAATCTAGTAAATACATATTAAATTTTTCTATGTTAATAAATAGCTTATTATTGGTGTTAAAATTATATTGTGGGAAAAATCACTTACTAATATAAAATTCACATAAAATTACAAAATCTGTCTTTTGATAATATGTTCTGGGCTTTCAGCTCATGCAGTTACTTTTGGCTGTATTTTTTGTTGAGAACTTTAAGATTTAGTGTGAGGAGAGATGCATGCTGGGAAATATTTTTACCTAAAATATTTGACTAGAATGCTGGCAAATTTGATTAAAAATTAATGAGAATGGAAAGATATGTGAGGGTTTTAATATGCAAGAGCTAGTTCAACTATGTGTGTGGCTCAAGGTGAACTTCTATTTGCACAGAGAGAAACCTGGCATCTTCCTGAATGCAGTAAGTCTTAGAGCTGATGCTGTGCACTAAGATTCTCTCTAAGATCATGGTCCTCGTTTGAAAACATTTCAAATTAATTCTCTTAAAGTATGAAAAATGTGTACATATCTTTTCCATATTCATATCAAGACTCCTTCAGAATGTCATCTCTTCTTTTTCTTCTGTGCAATTAATATTTTATAGACCTTAAAGGTTTAAATATTTAATCATTTCTTTTAGAGAAATACTTTGAAAATGATAGATAATTTCAATGCGTACAAAGCTTTACCCAAAGGAATTGACTCCAAAGCAATTTGCCTTTGCCTTTGGCAGAGATGTGTATCCTGAGGCAAGGACTGGCAAATCTGTAGATCTCTAGGGTGAGTCAGTTCCTAAGTTCCTAGAAGCACGATCAAAGGGAAAACTTAACCACATATTCAGTAGGGTATCCCTTTGTTTTACTTTCATAAAATGACTTTATTTTAATAAGAGAAACCACAAGGAAAAGTTTGAGTTTTAATAAACAAACATGAAAAGTAAACTGGAGGGTTTTGAACTTGCAGATTAGTGAAAATACACAGAAACAAAGACCTGCCATGAAGGCAGTGGCTCCCAAACGTTGCCTCACATCGGAATGACCTGGGGGATGTTTACAAACCACCGGTGCCTGCTTCTCGTGCTTCACAGGCAGTTTAGTCAGCATGGGGCCACACCAGGGAACCACCGTGTTGAAGGGTGTTTCTTCAAGAAGATGCTTCATGATCTGTGACAGGTTTTGAAAGACATTAATTACTCATAGTGGGCTCAATGGTGGCCTCCCAAAAGATATGTCCATGTCATATGTTACCTTATTTGGAAAAAAAGATCTTTGCAGATGTAATTTAGTTAAGAATCTTGAGTGAGGAGATCATCTTTGATTATTCGAGTGGCTCCTGAATCCAATGACAAGGGTCTTTATAAGAGGGAAGTAGAGGGAAATCAGACAGAGAAAAGAGGAGAAGGCCATGTGACCATGGAGGCAGAGATCCCCCCTGCCTTTACTCCTTTTGAGTTCTTATGGCTGGACTAATTAAAATTGACATGAGCACAGATTAAAGGAGAAAACCCATTTAATATGTGCACATGGGAGATCATAAATGGTGCTCAAAGAAGGGATAGAACCAGCCAGCTTTTTATATTTTTCTTAGACAAAAGAAATGGCAAATTGATGAAGATTCAACAGAACAAAAAAACAGGTTTGGGTACTCATTAGTAAGGAATCTAAACAGAAAGAGGGCTTAGGTAGTAAATTAGTAAAAAATAACAAGGTTTGTTTATACAAGTTTCTTGACTCTGGATTCCTTAACTCTAGAAATAAGGGTGACTCTCTCAACCCCCTTAAAGCAAGGATGGTGCCTTTGAGGGGAGATTTATTTCCTGCATTCAAGTAGACAAAGGATCATCAACACATCCTTCTTGCTTTGGCTACCTTTTCATGTAACTTTAATATACAATAATCAAAGTGCCATTGTGGGATATTTTGGGGGTGGACTACCCTGGGCCTTGACAAAATGATGTCCCTACAAGCCCAGGAATACCAATAGTCACTAGAAGTTGGAAGAGGCAAGGAATGGAATCTCCCCTAGAGCCTCTGGCGGGGAGTGTGGCCCTGCCAACAGCTTGATTTCAAACTCGTGGCCTCCAAAACTGTGAGAGAATAAATTCCTGTCACTTTAAGTTACCCAGTTTTGGTGATTTGTTATGATAGGTCCAGGAAACTAATATATCACCTAATGCTGCTGTGGCAGCAGAGCAGAGGCTAAAATCAGGGGTAAACTTGATAAATTCTAGCTTCTTGACCCAAATACATCATAGCCAGAGGGCAGCTGTGAAATTCAGGTTCCCACTGTGGAGAGTTGGGCTGTAACCACTTGGCAGGCCACTGTTTCTAAAGGGAAGCCTCCTCAGAGATTCTTCATCTTTGTATCATTTAGGACTTTTTCAATCAGGACCAAAAAACAAAGGTCCAACTGACTTCTCCAAACTGGTAATAGACTGACTGACCAGAAGATCCTAGTGGAATGCTCAGTAGCTTAATTAGGGGGTCAAACAGTGGAAACGGGAGGGTTTCTTTTCATCTGTTAGCTTTGGGCTCCATTCACAGACAAGCTGTGTCTTTTGGGGGCAAGAGAGCAGCAGCTGAAGATCTTACGTCCTCACAACTGCAGTGGCCCTTGTCTTAGTGCTTCGTCGTGGCTGTGGTCAGATGCTAATCACTGAACCCATGGCTGTGGTCAGCGGAATATCTATTCATTCACTGGCTTAGGCTGGTGTAGAGATCACATGTATCTGCACGTGGGCTGATGTTTCTGAATGTTTGATTCTACCTCAAAGCTAAATTTTACTGATTGGGGTCATTGTAATTTACTCTTATGGATAGACTACCTATTTCTAGTATTTTAATCTCTCTGGTCTTCACCAATTAGTATTCAGAACCGATTTTTTGGACATGGACTCAGCTTTTCTCTTTTTTAAGATTTCACGTGCAAGTGAGCTCATCCAGTGTTTGTCTTTGTCTGACTTAATTCCCTTAGCGTGATGCTCTCAATCTCCATCCATGTTGTAAAAAAATGACAGGATTTCCTTCTTTTCTATGGCTGAAAAATATTCTCTTAATATTTTGAAGGCATTATCCAATTGTCATCAAGCTTTCAGTGTTTCTGTGAAGTGATGGTGACATGTTGATTCCTCATCCTTCACATATGACATTTTTCCTCTCTGGAGGCTTCTACTTGTGTGAGTCTATTCTATATGAAAATTCATGTCATTTAGCTCTGGGAAGTTTTGTTGAATGATTTCTGTAATAATTTCCTTTCTTAAGTTTTCTGTTTTTTTTAAACGAAACTACTTTAAGTTAGAGACAGTACCTTCTAAATAAGTCCTCTAAGTGCCTTTTCTGTCCTGGTTTCTATCTTTTTATGTTTTTGCTCTATTTTCTAGGACATTTCCTCAATTTTACTATTTTTCAACCCTCTAGTGATCTTTTTAATTTTGGCTCTCTTGTTTTTAATTTCCAAGTTCTCTGTTGCTTTAAGCATTTCTTCCTTGTTCCTTGAAGTAATCTCTTGGGATCTCAATGATATTTTTATGAACCTTTTTCCCTGCTTTTTATTTTATTTTTGCTCCATGGCCTTTCTCTTGTCTTGTTTGTTTGTTTTGGTCTTACTTGCACATTAGGTGCTTACCCAAAAAGCTTTTCCCTTTGAACCAGGCTGCCCATTCGTCTTTCAGTGAAGCATTAACAAACTGGTGTAGGCAGTGTGCTTTGGCCGGCTCTGACTATTGGGGGTTTCACTCTAGGATGATCCTGGGGGTATGGAGTCATTTTTTAGGGCGCTCCCAAATATCAGAATTTTCCCCTTAGTTGGTTAGTTTTTCTAGAAAAGAGCTCTCCTGTTACTACCTGCCTGGGTAGAGTGATATAATCCTACCTCTTAGATTCCTGGGTGCTGAGTTGGGATAAGGGATAGAGAAGTTCTGTAGATCAGTACTAGACTCTTAATCCTTTCCTTGTTGTTTCATACCTTATCTTTGCCTTTTGCTCTTTAGAATGTCCCCAAATCCAAGGTCTTTCAGATTTGATTCTTCAGAGCAAGTGCTCAAACTTTTTGGTATAAACATTCGTCTACACGATCTTAACCATCATTGAGATTGCCAAAGAGCATTTGTTTATGTTGGTTATATCAGTTGACATTTATCATGTTAGAAATTAAAGTGGAAATTTAAAAAGTATATTAATGTATTTAAAATAACAAAAACTCCATTGCTTTTGAATATAAACAACACACTTATGAAAAATAGCTAAAATTTTCAAAACCAGCAAATAATTTAGTGAGGAAGGTAGCTATGTTTTATATTTTTGCAAATTGTTTAAATGTCTGACTTAATAGGGGATAGTTGGATTCTCATATCTGCTCTGTATATAGTCTCTGGAAAACTCCACTATACACTAATGAGAATAAAAAAGGCAAATAATATTCTGGTATTACCGTAAGATAGTTTTAACCTGGTAGACCCCCTGAAAGTGTCTTGGGGACTCCACACTTCGAGAATTGCTGCCCTAGAAAACAAACTTCCTCCTCCTGCTGGCATGAGGGTGGGTGCGTGGTCTATCTGTGCAAGTTGGGGAGAAGACCTGGCCGTCTGCGCACTTGTTACACCAAGGTTCTTCCTGTTACCTCGCCCCTGCCTTCCATCCCTCCTCTGTGGTATTGTGTTCTAAATACCTAAGGCTCTCCGGAGCTCTGCAGCATTGTTTGCCTTGTTTTCTTCTGTACCCTGCTTTATAAGTTCTCACGGCGGCTTCTTACACTCTGCTAAGTCAATGTGGTGGTTTAAAAACACGTCTAGAAATACTTGACATTCTCTGATTGAAAGGTGGTGGAGTCCTCTCTTTTCTTAAATATGGACTCAGTAACTGGTTGACTCAATACTGTGTGGTGAAACAGTGTTAAGTGGCTTCCAGGGCTCGGTCAGAAAAGATGATGCACCTTCTGCTTGGTTCTCTTAGAGACTCATTTTTGGATCTCTGAGTTGTCATGTAAGAAGTCCTAGGCTGCCATGCTCTGAAGAAGCCTGGACCAACCTCTGGTCACTGTCAGTTTGTTCTTAATTTCAATGTCTCTGGTTATATTTTGTTTGCTGTTTTCTTTTGTTGATTATGTTCCAGTTAAAGGTGAGATCATGTGGTATTTCTCCCTCACCACCTGGCTTATTTCACTTAGCATAATGCTCTCTAGTTCCATCCATGCTGTTGCAAAGGGTAGGAGCTCCTTCTTTCTCTCTGCTGCGTAGAATTCCATTGTGTAAATGTACCACAGTTTTTTGATCCACTCATTATTGATGGGCACTTAGGTTGCTTCCAGCACTTGGCTATTGTAAATTGTGCTGCTATGAACATTGGGGTGCATAGGTTCTTTTGGATTGGTGTTTTAGAGTTCTAAGAAATAATCCCAGCAGTGGTACTGACGAGTCAAAAGGCAATTCTATTTTTAGTTTTCTGAGGAAATTCCATACTGTTTTCCACAGTGGCTGCACCAGTCTGCATTCCCAATAACCAAAGGTTTTCAGGAACAACTATAAAGGACACATGGACAAAACCAAGGGGGGTTGGAATCAGGGGAGGGAAGTGGGGAAGGCTGGGGTGGTGGGGGAGTGGTGGTAGGAAAAGGCAGACAACTGTACTTGAACAATAAAAATTGAAAAGAAAAAAGAAAAAAAAGAAGCCCAGATCAAAGAGAAAGATTTTTATATGCAGGTATTTTATCCAAAACCCCAAACTGAGGCCCCAGCCACCAGCCATGATTAACTCCCAGACACAAGTCACGAAGCCTCCAGAGAGTTGAATCACCCCAACTTTTGAGTCTTCCCAGCTGAGGTCGCAAACATGGTGAAATGACAAGCTGTCCCTGCCAAGTTCTTTTCAAATTCCTGACTTGCATAATTCATAAGCATAAAAATAGTTGTTTTAAGTTGCTAAGTTTTGGGATAATTTGTTACACAACAGAGCAGTCAATGACCACTCATTCCTTTGTTCTTCATCTTCTAGAATTTTCTTGTCATCACTCATTCATTATTTCCTTATGTTGTCTTTCTCTTTTTGTCTTTTTTGTTTGTTTAACCCCTTTATTTATATAATGTTTTGTTTTGTTTTTTAAATAGGGATTTGGTAGGTAGTGGAGAGGAATAAACATTCAGTTTACAGCGTTTTGATGGGTAACATTTCCAGTGTCTTTTATCCAAGTGAAGTACATTTCAAGGTGTTTTTATTTTAAGAGTAGAATGGCTATAAATTAGTATCTCTGTGACTGGGCATGTCTGTGTACTCATGGAATTTATTTATTTGATCTTTTTTGAGGAAGAGTTAGAAGAAGAGTGACTAGTACGTAAAAACAGTGTGCTTATTCTCAAACATGCCCATGGGTTCCTCTGCGGCTGAGACACTCTATATAAAACACGTTTCCCCGCACCCTTGGTACTTGAGGATGGGATATGCTTGAGTTGTACAAACAGTTGCAGAAGTGCTCAAAACCTCTGACAGGAAATCGCTACTCAATAAGTTTTTTACACATTGAATTGTGTCCCCACAAAATTCATATGTAAAGGTCCTAAACCTCAGTACCTCAGAATGTGACTGCTTTTGGAGATAGGACCTTTAAGGAGGTAATTAAGTTAAAAGGAGGCATTTAAGGTGGGCCCTGATCCAATCTGATTGGGGTTCTTGAAAGGAAAGGACACACAGACAGGCACCAGGACACCAGGGATGCGTGCACTCTGAACAGGGCCTGGAGGAGGTGAGCAATTTGGGCTGATGAGGCTAATGCACACTATTTGATCTTTTCCCCAGTTTAGGAAGATATAAATATCTAAATGGACTCTCTAGAATTATTTAACTTGTTCTAACCAGTGTCTAAGGCATTTCCTTCTAATTTTTAATTTCATCTAGATTTTGCGTCTCTTGAATCACTGAGTATACTACTAAGGAAATTAGTACTTCTGAATTAAAGGAATAATAACAACACCACAACCCAGACCAATCCACAGTGAGCAGAGAGAAAAGCCATGGAAGGAGAAGGGTGGGACTTACCTAGGAGCCCAGACCCTTTCTCTCACAGGGCTCTTCCTTTCCCCTGTGAGGTGCCACCAGTGTACAAGGGCCCTGGTCAAAACGTCCTCCCATGACTGCACCTTGTAGCACAGTGAACTTCAATCAGTGCTTGTGCTCAGATCTAACACACCACATCGTGAAGCCTTCTCGGCTCAGCCACACCCGCTCCTCAACAAGCTTTTTCTTGGATCATTCATCGTTGGTGGTATGGGTATGGTTTTTAAAGACACTGTGTATGTAAAATGTAACTTCATTTTTAAAACTAAATTTAATATTTAACTTGAGCCCCACTCAGTTAATTCTGAGTTGTCCCCCCCATTTTTTTAATAGGGAAGGAAAGGGGCATCTTATTCTTGGGTCATTGGTCCATATTAGCATCTATCTGTCTCACTCATACTGGCTCATTTCTGTCTGTCTCAGTTGTCAACTACTGTCTCTGCCAGCATCCATGAAACATGGGCTTTCCCAATGGGTTCACATGCAAGTTCTAGAATATATTCTCTGTTTCCTCAGTCTGACTGACCACGAGACATCACTAGGTTTGTGGGCTCTCTCTGCTGTATTTTCTCTGCCTCCATAGGGTCAGTCAAAGGAGACCTTAGGTGCTCTTTCAAGCCATGTTGGGTCATGAGAACTCAGTAGGGCTGTCTGTCATAAGCTCTTCCTGTCTGGTCACCATGTCTGCTCCCCCCACTGCAGAGTCTGTGTGGATTCTAGGGTTTCATTTAAGAAGCAAGGTCCAGACTTTGCTCTTACATCCCCCAAACTTATGGTGGGTTCTTTTTGATGAGAGAGGGCAGAAGCAGTTATTAGGGGCACTCACTAGTCTCTGGTTTTCTTGCTTACCGTCCGACTGCTTATGGGGTGGAAAATTCTTGCTGCAAGTAGTCTTTTATGTGTTTCATATCTGGGCTTAGAAACACCAAAACCAATAATCTGAATCCTCTTCTCTCTGGGTTGCCTGTGACTGTCCTTGTGTCCTTTCAGCCTCTGAAACAATGGGCACAAATCATGACTTCTCTTCCTGTTGTGTGTGTGTAGTTTGTTTTCCTTATTTTTTTAAGGGTTTGTTTTTGGAGATAAAGATATACTACTGTTTTTGCTCTTTCTTCTATCAGTGTTTCTCCTTCTGGCTGACTATAATTCATATATGACACCTGGAGCAGCTGCAAAGCGTTCTTGAGGATGTAAGTCAGATTCTGAGGATGGTGTGGCAGGAAACTAAGAGGAAGCCTGGGTCCCTGATAACTTCCTGAAGCAAAAATCCCTGTCCTGGATTGCCTTAGCCTAGACAAAAGCCCTACGTCTGGATTCTCTTGTGGAGAGAAAACACTCTTTGTGTTTAAGCTACTATTATTGTTTCTTTATGTGCAGCTAAACCTATTTCTAATTGATACCGCTACCCTAATCATTTCAAACTTGAGTCTCTAAGTACTGAGTAGACACAAGGGAAACAGGACATCCTTGCTATTCTCAAGGAGCTCACATGCCAGCATGAGGGCCCGAAACCTGTGCAACTCTCTGGCACAGGTAAAGCAAAAGTAGAGAAGTGATATGGAGAATGCCGTTAAGAGTTTTGAGGAGAAAAAGATGCAAGTGTAGCGTGGAGCAGAGATGGTAAATAATTCAGGAAAAGGTGGATTTTGAAGAAAAAGGACAGATGTTTCTTTTTTTTTTTTTGCCTGAAAACAGGATGAAAAGGGCTTTTTAGGCAGAATGAAGAGCACAAGAAAAGGGGGATTGCGTGGTATCTGTTAGAGAATGCTGCGCTGTCTGGTTTGGCAACATTCCTGTGTGGAGCAGGGTATTTCCATGTACCTGACTTTCTCCACAGTCAGCCAAAGCATATGACTTCCTGGGGACCAGAGACATTAGAATTCTTAAAGTTGGAATGCAAATGAGAAGTAAGTATTAATATTTAGCTTATGAAATTCAAAATAGGATTTAGCACCAAGACAATAAGCTTGGAAGCCAAGTCTTGTCTTACAAGGAGAATAACTTTCTGAATTCCTTTGACAGGCTGAGAATAGAGCCCACAGGCCTCAGATCATTGGATTCTGCTACAGTATTTAAAAGATTCCCTTGTCCCTTCTGTTGTCTAGGCCTGGAGGCTTGATGCCAAGTAAGAATTATGAATAAGACAGAATGAAGCTTCCCAGTCTGTGTTCCCAGTGGGTTAGAGGCATCTTCTGACCCTTGGTTTTCAGGAAAGCCTGGCA
This sequence comes from Macrotus californicus, assembly GCA_007922815.1. Classification (NCBI taxonomy): domain Eukaryota; kingdom Metazoa; phylum Chordata; class Mammalia; order Chiroptera; family Phyllostomidae; genus Macrotus; species Macrotus californicus. The sequence continues at coordinate 4,434 of VMDR010023126.1, read as the reverse complement.
TGAGCTGAGGTGGCCATACCTGTTAGCTGGCAGCTGTGGCTCCTGACTGGTAGCTTCTGGACAAGAACTATTTTGTCTGGGACTTGAGCAAAATGGAATCAGGCCCCCTCCCCGTGCTTGGCAGCCAGCTAGTAGACAGATTGTGTCGCTGCCCAGTATGGACACGTGGCCTCTCCTGCTGCTGGGGATTGCACTGTGTGTCATCTTTCAGGATGAGCTCGGGGGCATGAGAGGCAACCTGAGGGCCTGTGGTCGAGGTTCAGAGTCAGGGAGCCTGCTGGGAGCACCTGGTGGACCTCTGGTTGCTTTTTTCCAGTTATCAGATACATTTGCCTTTGTGCAGCTGGTGTGCCCTTTTGCAGGGCCCAAGCTAGCAGTGGAGCGGCTGCTTTGACAGTGCATGTGCTTCTGCAAGTTACCATTAGTATGAACGCTTCATGTGGAAAAACAGTTTGATTGGATTCAAAGTATTTTGCATTATCACCAAAAATTTTAATATTACTTTTGTCCATGAGAGCAAAGAAAGAGCTTGTAGATTCTTTAAATGTCATTTCAGCTATTGTAAATTTTTGATTTTGTAAAATTCCAAAATTTTGAATGGTTGTAAAGTATTTGGTGTAAAAATGGTTTCAAATTTATCACCCATTTGTGAGAATAAAGTTTCCCACCCATGTGAACTCTCTAGAATTTGAAGAGCTCATTAAAAACTTGATCAAAAGTTACTTGTGCCCATTTTTGGGATAAAAGCTGACATAAAATTTATGCACATAGCATCAATTTATGAACTTCCCACCAATCCCAAGATGAACACACACTGTTCCTGGAACAAGACTCTATCTCTACTCCCTCCAACAACCCAAATAAAAATCTCTTTTTAATGAAAGTTACAAGTTTCCCTGTTAGGAAATAATCTGGCCTAATGAATATGCTAATTAGAGCTTTTTTCCAGTCCCCACTATTTATCTTTTTTCCTGAACCCTAAAATAAATTAAGATACATTACGTAACAAAATGGTGATGAATCCCCTTACATAAAGCAGCTATAAGTAGAGATGGTTTTGAAAACTGGCATTGAGACATCACCGAGAACACTCTCCTGGGTCTGCAGAAAGGATTTGGGAAATGGCGTGTGATATGTTAATTCTGCTTCCCACATACCATGGAATAATTATTTTTTGAAGCTGAAATTATTGGATGATTATTTGTAATGTGCAGTGTTTCCTAAAATGTGCGCTGTGCCATGCCTGTCACGTGTGTTTCTTGGGGTGGTGATCTCTGGGATAAGGACAAATGAACATGGAAGCAGAAGAGTGAATGTTGTGAGTGGCCAGAGGCCTGTCCCTGGTGATGTGGGTGTGTCCCGGCCTCTCCCACCATGGACGTGACCGCGTCACTCAGGATCTGACCTCTCCACTCTCCTGCCATGCCCCTGCTCCCTGTGATGCAGTATCTCGTCAGATGCTCACATTTTATCACATAATGTGTGGGAGTCATTTAGTAAAAATGCCCTGCAATTTAGAAAATGCTTTTTATTGATTTCTTGGGGAAAAAAAGGGGAAGAGTCCGGCTAAGATGCTGAAACTTAAATTATATACAGAAAAAATGTGAATATTACTCATTGAAAATACAACTTCTCTACCACTTTTTTGTCCTATATTATACCACTAATCAAAATGTCGTAAGGAATAGCTGGTGTATGAAAGGTGATTAAGTTAGGAGTGATGGATGCTTAGCTTTTAAATAAAATACATCAGCTCCTTAATGTATCAGAGTCCTAATTTATAAGGCCCTCTCCTTTTAGCAGCTTGCGCATCTCACTTGCCCCCTGGCTTCTTCATTTTGAGGGCACAATAATGCTGTTATTCGGGCAGAGTCCTCTTGTATGCTAGTGATGAGAGACTAGGGAGAGGAGTCTTGATACCACACTGCTTTCCTTTATTCTGACATCCTTTGAATGGGAGAGGGGTAATATGTTCACTATGTGAATTAATTATAAACCTCTTTTTTATCTCTGAAGAAAGGGAAAACATTAAGGTTTTGGGCAGTAATTGTTCTTTGACTCTGGACATGAGTCTTGGAGAAATTCTCTTTGGTAAATGCAATTCTCACACATGCAGTGGAAACAACCATCAAAAGCTTTCATAAAGAAGCTAATAGTATAGAGTAATAACTACTTTGTAAGAGCGTTGGGGGAATTAATCAGAGAGGTTCTGTAAAGTGGTTTTGGAGACGAAAAGTGCAATATAAATGCTAAGTAGCCACATGTTTTTTTCTGGGAAGAGGTGCAGTAAATGTAATCAGGGCTTTGCTCAAGCTGAGCAGCCCAATGGTTGCCTCCTGGCTCATATTTAATGTTGATAGAATCACTGGCAAAACTTCCAACCAAGCATTATTTTTCCCCTCCTACCACAATGTAAATAATTTCCACAAAACTCAGGGCAACTCAAGATCCTGAAAGCTTTTGCAGAATTGTGAAAAAATGCCAGACATACAGTATTTGCATAGTAGGTGCTCAATAAATATGTTCATTTTATTTTACCATTGCCTTTTAGGACCCGTTCACTCAAATGTTCTTGAATGCCCCTAGGACAATGTCAGCCCTAGATGGCGCTATGTCACCATAGAAGAGTGGCCAGGGTGGGTGGTGGTGAGTGAATCTCTAGTTTTGCAATTAGCTAAGAATGTAGATGAAGAGAGGTTTAATTTAAGTAATTTCCTCTTTACTTGATAAAAAATCATGACTTTTTTATATTAGAGGAGGGGGCAACAGGGACCTACTGTATTATTTTACCTCTGCATAAGGCAAGTTCAATTGGATTTAACTTTCACTCTGGGGGAAGAGTGCCAGGCTGCTGCCAGCCTTGTTTCGCAGAATGTGCCATTGGTAATGGGCTATGACAGCCTCCCTGCTGCCATTAACTTTGTGTCGCGAGAGCAGTTGGAAGGTGACTTGAAATTTGGAGAGAGGAACGTCGCATGATTGATTCTCACAATGAGAATGTGCTTTCTAGCCTTTACTTCTCTGAAAGCTAATGACTTTTTAATTTTTATTAGAATGAAAGTATTGGTTTTCTCAGTTCTTGGAAATTCCTGTAATGGGTTAAAATGTTGCTTCGTCCTTTAAAAAACAGTTTTTAATGATTCAGACTATTAATATAATGTATTGGAACAAATTGTAGTAGAAGAGATCACTAGCTTCCAATATAAATAGAATTACCTTTTCAGGAACAGAATATTCCCCTCAGTCCCCCAGTATTTATAGGTGTGAAGATATGTGTTTTAATTTATTAATGGAGCTATGATCTGTTTGGAGTTTAAAACATTCAAAAGGGGTTAACTTTTTTAAGAATACAGAGAATGAAGGAAGTATATCCCCTCCCAGGGCAGAGGCCTCTGAATGATTGTATTACTCTGAGATGCATGGTTGTGTACATATGCTCATGCCTTATTAAAACAGTCTGGAGTTACTCAGAAAGGAAATTGGGAAGGAGATGTTTTAGACATTTTATTAAGTGACCGTATAGGCGTAGGTTTATTTCTGGACTCTCTATTCTGTTTCTTTGATTTCGATGTCTGTTTTTACGCCAGTACCATGCTGTTTTGATTACTATGGACTTGCGTCAAAAAAAAAAAAAAAAAAAAAAAAAAAAAAAAAAAAAAAAAAAGGATACTTAGGAGTAAATTTAACCATTGAAACAAAAGATTTGTACTCAGAAAATTATAGGATACAGAAGAAAGAAATTAAAGAAGATACAAATAAGTGAAAGCATATACCGTGTTCATGGATAGAAAGAACTAAAACGTACATACCGCCCAAAGCAATCTATAGATTCAACACAATTCCTGTCAAAACACCAATGGCCTATTTCACAAAACTAGAACAAATGACACCAACATTTATATGAAACTACAGAAGACCCCGAATAGCCTCAGCAATCTGGAGAAAGAAGAACAAAGATGGAGATATTTTAAGTTTATTTTTGGCAGTTTAGTTGTTATACTTGTGATCTAACGAATTATTGTCTTTGAATCAATGATAAGATGTTATGTCTAGCAAAGCATGTTTAGATATATCTAGATTATGGGACCTAACACGATACATACATTTTCTTACCAAAAACAGAAAGTAATTACCTATCAGAATCTCTATGCCTTAACCCTGTTCTTATCTAATTTGAGTTGCTAAGTCTATCTGTTGCTAACATAGGAACTGGAATGATACTCTCTTAGCACCAAAGATACAGTGCAGGAATAGAAGTGGTGAACAGCAAGGTGGGGTTACCATGCAGTGATAACCGATCCCTCTTGAATAAACACTAAATCTTCCACACTCTCTCCCTTTCCCTGCTTTCGGATTTTTCTCAGGAATATCATCTCTGAAAGCAGACTTCCGTCCTTGGAAGAGTTGGGGCGAGTTTGCACTTAAGATAAGTTT